>CAUYLG010023296.1:0-63898 GCA_963573385.1 Cacajao melanocephalus | reverse complement strand
CCTTCCCCTTACACTCCCTCCCCTTCCTCTTCTCCTTCTTCCCTTTCCTCTTCTCCTTCTTCCTCGTCTTCTTCTCCTCCTCCGACTTCCTCTTCCCCTTCCTCTTCCTCCTCCTCTCCCTCCCCCTCCTCCTTCTCCTCCTTCTCCTTCTCCTCCTTCTCCTCCTCCTCCTTCTTTTTTTTCTTCTTCCCACCTCAGCTTCCCAAATAGCTGGGACTACAGGCGTGCACTACCACACCCAGCTAATTCTTTTTTAAAAAATTGTAGAGATAGGGTCTCCCTATGTTGCCCACATTGGTCTCAAACTCTTGGACTCAAGCAATCCTCCCTCCTTGGCCTCCCGAAGTACTGGGATTACAGGCATGAGCCATTATGCCCAGGCTCTTCTTGATTTTGAATTAAGTTTCTTTAGCTTGGGGTCACTACTGATAATTGTGTCTTTCAAGAAATTTGTCCCTTTCATCTAAGTTGCCAAAAGTAATTCATAGTATTTCCTTATTAAATTTTTCATGTCTGTATGTTCTATAGGAATATACCCTTGTGTATTCCTGATAGTGGTAACTTGTGTTCTCTTTCTCTCTCCCCTTCCTCTTAGGGATTTATTGATTTTATTGATCTTTCCAAATGACCCACTTTTTGTTTCTTTGATTTTCTCTACTGCTGAAGTGT
The DNA here is from genome assembly GCA_963573385.1 of Cacajao melanocephalus. NCBI lineage: Eukaryota > Metazoa > Chordata > Mammalia > Primates > Pitheciidae > Cacajao > Cacajao melanocephalus. Next base: position 63,229 of record CAUYLG010023296.1, on the reverse strand, counting down.
TTTCTATTTCAATGGTTTCTGCTTTAATTATTTCTTTCCTTCTGCTGTTTTTTTAGTTTAATTACTCTTATTTTCTACCTTAAAGGTGAAACTTTATATTAGTGATTTTATAACACTCTTTTTCTCTAAGATAAGCATTTCTGGCTATAAATTTTCATCTAAGGACTATTGTAGTTCATAATTAGGTTTTAATTGTCATTAGTTCCAACTCTCTTGCAGTTTTCCTTTAGATTTTTTTCTTTGACCAGTGGGTCATGCAAAAATGTGTTTAATTTCCAAATACTTGGAGATTTTTCAAATATAATTTTATTATTTTTTTTTTCTATTTTTTTGAGATGGAATCTTGTTCTGTCACCAAGCTGGAGTGTAGTGGCATGATCTCAGCTCACTGCAACCTCTGCTGCCTGGGTTAAAGTGATTCCCCTGCCTCAGCCTCCCAAGTAGCTGGGACTACAGGCATGTACCACCACACCCAGCTAATTTTTTTTTGTTTGTTTTTTTGTATTTTAGTAGAGACAGGGTTTCGCCATGTTGGACAGGATGGTGTCGATCTCCTGATCTTGTGATCCACCCACCTTGGCCTCCCAAAGTGCTGGGATTACAGATGTGAACCACCACACCCGGGCTTATTATTGCTTTTTAATTTAATTCCATTGCAGTCAGAGAACATATTTTGTATAAGTTCAGTCCTTTTACATTTATTGAGACTTTTTTCTTGGCCAAGGTTATGGTACGTCTAGGTGAACGGTTCTTGTGCACTTGAAAAGACTGTGAGATCAGTTATTAGGTGAAGTTTTATCTAAGTTTCTCTAAATTTCTTAAATTATTTTCCAGTATTGCATTATCTAAATTATTATTTAGATAATAATCTAAATATTAATATTTAATTACTAATACTAATCTAGTATTACATTATCTAAATTAGTATTTAAATACTAATACTAATCTAGTATTGCATTATCTAAATTATTATTCTAAAAGACATATCTACCTTATATGTCTTTTAATTTAATCATTCTAACAATAACTGGATAGGAGTTAAACAATCTTCGATTATAATGATTAATTCATCTAAATTTTTTTTAGTTCTCTCAGGTTTTGTATAATGTATGATTTAGAATTGTTATGCATTTTTATGCATTGAAAGTCTCTCTTTTCCTGAAGTGCACTTCAATATTACTATAAAGACTTTGCCTTTCTTTGGCTAGTGTTTGCATATCTGTAACTACTCATAGTACACCTTGCTTTATTATTATAATTCTTTACATCTGATAGAAGAATCTTATAACAAAATATTTTCATTTACCATCTTTCAGGTCTTTGTGTTATTTTTGTTATTCACTTTATTTTTATATAGGCTGTATATCCCACACCACACTGTTATTATTCTTCTTGATATGTTAAGTATTATGAACAAGGAAAGCTTTTCTGTTTAATCATGTATTTATCATTTCTGGCAGTCTTTGCTCCTTTATACAAATCTACGTTTCTGTCTGATATTATTTTATTGTTGCCCTTCAGGCTGAAGAACTTGTTTTAGTGCAGGTCTGTGGGCAATGAATTGCCTCAGCTCTTGTCTATCTGAAAAGTCTATATTTTACCTTCATTTAAAAATATGCTAGATATGTAGTTCTAGGTTGACTGTTTTATTCTTTTGGTATTTTAATTATGTTGTTACATTGGCTTCTGGCTAGCATTGTGCTTGATAAGAAATATATTTTTCTTATCATCATGGCCTACATATAACATGCATTGTTTTCCTTTGTTTCTGAAAATGGCCAAAATTGTCCCACAGAACTGTTGTTTATGGCTTCTTTTGCATAAACATGAAAATTGACCCTTCCAGTCTTAAAGCCTGAGAAAGTTACGTTTGTCTAATCTGAGCAGCTTTCTCAGGAAACCAACCATCAGTTCTTCCAGAAAGTATTAAAGTACTGAAACTTCCAGATAGTATTAAAGTACTGACCATTGCATCTGGACAACGGGGCACCAGACCTCTCACCCACTATGATTGCCGAGCCGACCACCTGCTTCCTGTTGACCAACTCCTCTTCCTTACCCCTCCTTAATTCCTGTTTTCCCACAGGTGATTACATTTCTTCCTTACTATATAAGCACCTAATTTTAGTCACTTGAGGGGATGGATTTGAGACTGATCTGCCATTCTCCTTGGCTATAGCACTTGAATAAAGGCTTCTTTTCTGGCAATACTCACCGTCCCAGTGATCAGCTTTCTGTGTGGTGAGCAAAAGTACCTGGACCAAACTCCTAGCATTTCAGCAACACTTCTTTCAAGAATTTCCCTTTACCTTGGTTTTCATCAAGCTTAATATGATGCTTCTAGGTGTGATTTTCCTTGTGTGTATTCTGCTTGGGTTTGTTGAGCTCCTTGGATTTCTAGATTCATTTTTTAAATCAAATGTAGAAAACTTTTAGTCATTTCTTGAAATATTTTGTGGGTCTAATCTCTCTTCTCTCCTTCTAGGACTCCAGGACTCCAAGTACTCATATATCAAACCATTTGATGTTTTCTCTCAAGTTACTGGAGATATATTTGCTTTTTCAGTATTTTTTTCTTTCTCTTCTTCCATTTGCATAGTATCTATTTTTCTGTTTTTAAGTTCACTGATTTTTACCAGTTCCCACTCTATTGTTAAGCTCATCAAGTGAATATTAAATTTCAAATATTGTAGTTTTCAGTTGTTAAATTTCCATTTTGTTTTTTGAAAAACATTTTTATTTTTGTCGACATGTTCTGTATATTCACTAATTGTCTGCCTTTTTATTTATGTCTCTAAATTTATTTATATAAACTTTTAAAAGTCTTTGTCAGCTAATTCAAGCATGTATATTTTCCTGGGTTGTGCTTCTAGTGACTTATTCTCCCTCCTGATTAGAGTTCATATTTTCCTGACTTTTTGAATGTCTTAAAAATTATTATTGTGTTCTGGACATTGTGGCTGTTAATATTGTTGAGAGTTTACATTATGTGGATTTCCTTTAAAACATGTGGAGTATTGTTTTAGCTGACAATTACTTTACTGGTGGCTTTGCTTTATTATATCAAATCTTGGTCTTAGTCTTTATTTGGATGGTGTTAAAGAATCTGCACTTTTAAGTTGTGGCCTTTATGGAATCTGAACTGAATTTTCAGGTGCTCAATGAGATCATGTCACTCTGGCTGACCAGAACTCTAAGCATCAGCCATTCCTGTGTTATCTCCACAATCTATTCATCTCAAAGATGAATAGAATTTCTGTTCATCTTATAGCTCAGTAACTGTTCTCTGTGAGGCCTTGTGGAATCTCACGCTGCCATGAATAGTTTAGTATTTGGCCAAAGACTTAAGAGGGCCCCAATGCACATTTCCGGGTTTTTTTCTCTGTACAATTCCCTCTCTCTGCTTCTGTGCTCCAGAAATTCCACTTGCCTCAGTAGCTCTGAATTTCAGTGTGTGTGTGCCTGTGTGTGTTTCAGAGAAAAAACTGCCCTTTCCTTAGGCTCCCTTACCTATGCTAACATTTCCAAAGTGCTCTCAGATGCCTTGGAAACCAGGATGAATGCACAGTTTACTTCATGTGTTTTATCTTTCCTCTCAAGGATCACAGATCCATGCTATCTGTGGTCCAGAACATTAAATGTCTTTTTGTATATTTTGTTCCCTTTTAGAGTTGTTTACATATAGTAGAATTGTAATTTTAATACCCATTATTCCATCATGACCAGAATCAGAAAGTTTTCAAAAATTCATTTAAAACTCTCTAATGTATATTCTCTATCATATTATTATATCATATATGCAATTCTTCCATCACTGTGGATTACAGTTATCCCTTAGTATTCAAAGGACTGACTCCATGACTCCCTGTGGATATGAAAATCTTCAGATGCTCAAATTTGTTACATAAAATGATGTGGCATTTGCATTTACCCTATGCACATCCTTCTATATACTCTAAATTATCCCTAGGTTACTTATAGTACCCAATACAATATAAATGCTATGTAAATAGTTATTATAGTATATTTTAAAATTATTTTTAGTGTTGTATTGTTGTTTTTTATTTTTATTTTTCAAATATTTTTGAGCTATAGTTGGCTGAACCCAAGGATGCAAAGAGCCAACTGTATTTCCTCATGTCTTGTAATTTTGGGTTGTGAAGTAATCATTTACAGAATTTTACCTGTGGGAATTCTATACACTGTAGGTTGAGGACATATTCTTCCAGGTTATTTTGTCTTGTTTTCTTTCAAGAGCCCCATGAGTATTACTGGAAGTTTATACATTGATTTCTTATTTTCTTTTAAAAAGTTAACATCAACCCCAGGTAAAGGAGGGAGCCATGTTTTTAGTCTTAGTAGAAAGATTTTCTTTTTCTACCCCTCCCCAACAACATCAAACATATGAAAAGAAGCATAATATCAGTAGTATTTGAGGATGTGAAAAGTAAAATCACTATAAATAGCACAAAAATCACCACAGCGACTACAATTAGAAAGCTTGATTACGATCAATGCCTGTTAGGAATGTGAAATAGCAAGAATTCTTATTTCTTGCTTCAGTGTGATTGGTACAATCATATTGGATAACTGGCTGGCATTATGTAGTAAACCAACACATTTGCCTACCCAATGGCTCATCAATTCTATGACTAGGGGCATATCTAAGAGAAATAAATGTATAGATCTACCAAAAGACAGTAAGTGGATTATTACAGTGTGTTATATTCATACAATGTGGTACTATTCAAACCCTGAGATGGCCTGAATGAAATAATATAGAGCAATAAAAACAAATGAATCACTGCTGCATGAAACAATAGAGATGAATATAAGAGAAATACTACTGAGCCCCCCAAAAGCCAGACATTTAAAAAATATGTTAAATGATTCTATTTTTATAAAATCCAAATGATGATGAGAGTTGGAAAAGTAGTTATTTCTGGGGCCCTGAGTAGGAGTAGGAATTGAACATATAGGGGTATGCTGAGGCCTTCTGTGATGCTGGAGATGTTCTTTATCTTGATCTAGGTGGTGGTCACACAAACATATACATGTGTGAAAATTCATTGAGCCCTATGCTTAGATGTATGCTAAGCCTCGATAAAAGATTTTTTCTAAGTAGGTATTATGCAATAATCTTTAAAAAGTAAAATCTATCTCTAATCTTTAACAATATGAATTAAATCATTTTAACTTTGAATGTGAAATCAAAATATTTTAAAATTCCTCCTCACATTGTTAATTAAAGGATGGATTTTCTTATACAATCAAAGCAAAAACCTATTCCTTAAAGCAAATTAGACACAATTACTTTTATGCCTCTCCCAAAGTTTTATATTTAGGGCTTTTGCAGCCTGCAGGAACTAAATTCAATTTCATACTTGAAAATCTTTCCCCTGCCAGATGCAGATTCTGCTGTTTGCCACTGATAATTTAAAGGTGCTAAATTCAGACACTTTCAAACTATGTTTCTCTAGAGATCACCCTTCTTTCTATAGATGAAGCAATTAAAAACCAGCTCCTATTCTGTTGCTGCTAGCCCTTAGATATCAAAGTGGAGAAGTTAAGAGAGTTGGAAATGAGATATTTTATAGGGTCAGGGAAAGAGCGGCTTTCTCTGGGAATTGCACTGAGTTTCATTTATACTAGACACAAGATTCATTTTTGAAACTTCTTGGGATCTGTGATATTTGATGATATTTTACTTTTTTATTGCACTCTATCGGGGGTGATTCCAAAATTTTCTCAGTATAGTTTTAAGCAGTATCCATCCTTGAAAGTTTTTACCAATTTTTGTTGAATTAGAAAAAGTCAAAGTTTTTCCCCTTACCAATCATTTATAAATTAACTCCGTATTTAAAAGCTGGAATTAATTTGAAAGTGAAAAAGGACAGTGTCCACTGTGGACACTTACTGCTTTGTCTTCACAGCATCGCCATTCTTCTGGAAACATGGCCCTGCTTCTGAGAACTCTTCCTTCCCCTCTGCCATGCAGTTCCCATCCAATATCGTCCCATGACTCTACCCTGTAGTCATATTTGCTTGTTCCAGGAGTAGCATTTAATTCAAGTGAGTCCTCTAACCTATTTCTCTATCCATCTATTTATTTATTTACAGTTATTTTTGCATTGAGACTGAGAAATAAATCAACTTCTTTCCAGTGATAGGATTAATAAGAAACACTGCTCAAGAATTGTTGGTGACTATATTTCACACCAAAGCCAATACAAAGATGAGCATATATCTGATATCCTATGTAATCTTTTCTTATCAGGCCCAAAGGACTTCCTTTTGACACAAGCTAAGGCATTCTTGATCTGGCAAAATATGAGATGGTAAACTCAAAAGGAAAAGGTAGAGAAATACCTAGGTTGCTCAATTTCCTTGAGATTGTTTTATGTTACCACAAAGGAAGAGAACGAATAAATGAATGAATGTGATATTCTTGCACCACCACATAATTTGAAATATCTCTTTAGAGAGTAGGAAAAAACCTTAAATGAAGAAAGAGAAGCTGTAATTTGATGTCATCATTATCAATCATCTTGGACATAAGAGAGATGCAGGTTACTTTGGGGAAGAAGCAAAGCAGTGACAAGTTTGTACCAATGGTGTTTCATGGTGGATAAACTTTTTATTTTTCCCTCCAAATACTGGAGGATAAGGTGACCTGCATACATGGTTGCCCTTTGAAATGACTAAAGGATGGATAGATACATCACTAGCACAGAAGCAGTAAACAATGGAGGGTAACATTAAATTTTTCCTCAATGGTATCTTGAGTAAAAAAAGTATCAAATTTGGTCTAAAATCTCTTTTGATGGTTATCTCTAAAGTTCTGAACTTTGTCCTTATAACCTTCTTAAAGAAATATGTTAGTTAATCTTGTTAACTCAGTTAAGATAAAGGATTCTCTAGCCAACAATTCCCCTAAAGTATAAATATCCTGGTGTCATTTGCAAGAAATCTGAGTAGATTCAGAATTCTCATAGGTAGGAAATATGAGAATGTGAGCTAGGTACTTGGAAGGTATGATTGTGCGTTTGTTGCTGAATCTCTGACATCTGGCTCAGTGCCTGGTGTGGGTGTTTAATAAATATTTGTTGAATGTTTGAATGAATGGGTTTCATTTTGAAACATGGACCAGTAGTCTAGCCATTAAGTAGTTTTTCCATTTTTATCCTTTGTGTTTGGTGATCTGTACAACATTTTTAAAGGTAGGGTGGTTTGAACATTTTTCTGAAAATTTTCTGAAAAGAAAAAAGTCCACTTTGCCCATTAAGCAGATGATGTGAGTGGCATCCTTTAGGAGGACCTTATATGTATTACAATTCTTGCACCCCCTAATGGCCATATATGGGATCACACTTCAGAATAAGAAACCAAGTTGGAAATAGGACCATATTTTCAAGAAAAATTGTAATCTGGACCCTGGACCTGGGCAAGTACAGTTAAAAAGTTGCTCTTTTTCAGAACTTGTGTGTGTCTTGATGACCACCAAGAAGGGATAGATTATCTCTATTACTGAACAAGCTCCCTGTAAATCAAGGATGAGGTCAGCAATGCTCACAACACAAATTAACAGAAGCAATCTTTTATAGCCTATCTTTGAAAATAAGAAAGTCTGGAAGACCCCATTCTAATAGATTTTGGAAGAGCCAATTTAAAGTTTGTTTCCCACATTTGGAGAAGTGGTACTGTCAGCCTCAGCGATCTGTCTAGTGCACCAGGAAAAAATGCAGTTGGATAGGGCAGGAGTATGGTGGAAATTAGGTGACCTTTTCCCATTTCAGATTTTGCCTTCCCCCTAACCCCGACCCATTCTTCCTGGGTTTTTGTTTGAAAGTAAAACTTTTAAAACGAATATCTTTTCTGCAATCCACCTCAGGCTATCTGGATAATTATTGTGGAAGTGAGTAAGGGGTCTGCAGAGAAAGGTCAATTAATAGACAAACTTCTGAAAAAGCTGAACCGGAATTACAGCAGGCTGAATCCCTTCACAAACCGCATAAAAGTGAGAGTTAAAAAATAAAAAGACCATCAACTTATGAAAAGGAGAATAGGAGACGAATTAAAACTGGAGATTAGGCCAGCGAGGTGGCTCACGCCTGTAACCCTAGCACTTTGGGAGGTTGAGGCAGTCAGATCACTTGAGCTCAGGAGTTCAAGATTAGCCTGGCCAATATGATGAAACCCCCTCTCTACTACAAATACAAAAATTAGCTGGGTGTGGTGGCCCGTGCCTGTAATCCCAGCTGCTTGGAAGACTGAAGCAGGAGAATTGCTTGAACCTGGGAGGCGGAGGTGGCAGTGAGCTGAGATTCTGCCACTGTACTCCAGCCTGGGTAACAGAGTGAGACTCTGATTCAAAAACAAAGTAACAGGCCGGGCATGGTGGCTCATGCCTGTAATTCCAGCATTCTAGGAGGTCGAGGTGGGTGGATTACTTGAGACCAGGAGTTCAAGACCAGCCTGGCCAACATGGTGAAATACCATCTCCACCAAAAATACAAAAATTACCTGGGAGTGGGGGTGGGGACCTGAAATCCCAGCTACTCAGAGGCTGAGTTGGGAGGATCTCTTGAACTCAGGAGGCGGAGGTTGCAGTGAACAAAGATTGCCCCACTACACTCCAGCCTGGGTGACAGAGCGAGACTCCATCTCAAAAAACAAAACAACAACAACAAAAAAAACCTGGAGGTTTTACAAATTCCCATAAATTTCAAAAGGCCAAAAGCGAAACAGTTACCTGACATCTGACTTAGCTAACCAGGTAAAGCTTAAATCTGGTGCCATACATGGTAAAGGCAACAAGAAACATGTGTGAACTGTGACCCCAGAACCTAAAGGAGACACATGAAGTAGAAAATTAGAAACACTAATTACTTCTTAAAAAAAAAAAAGTAGGGATGGGTATCTGTTGAGTGAATCTGAAAAAAAAAGATACAGTGATAATTTTTGACAGCTGGTAGAATCTGTCTACTAGATCAGCTCCCCTACTACAGGCAAATCAGCGATATCCTGGCAACAGAAAAGGAGAATTACTTTCTGGAAAGCCTTGCACAGCTAAGGTGAGATGCTGTGCAGAGAAAAATCAGCCTCCATTCTGGATGATGAAACTTTGTGGGCCTCATTCACTATCTGATATTGAAATACTGTGGTCAGACATACGCACTTCAGAAAGGAGAGTGATACTAATCTTTAAATCTGTGTAAGCACGTTACTTATATTCAAATAAAATTAAACTAAAAGAGAGAGGGAGAGAGAGCTGATACATGACTCATCAGGAAGTTCAGCTCTATTTATAATTTACAGCAAGCTACCTAGATGGTCTGTGTTACTGTAGCTGAGAAGGTTGTGGGAGGATAGTCAGCTTTTTTGGGGGGCTCCAGAGGTCCTCAGTGAGAACAGTCCTCTGACTATGCTTATATAAGAAGTTTAACTTCCTCTGGGTTAATTCTTTGAGAAGCAAGAGTAAGGAATTTGTGATAGCCCCCATTTTGTAGAAAAGGGGAACAACTCTTTTCATGGGAAATCCAAGAAGTAGGGATTGGATATATTCAAGGAAAATTCTCCAAACACATATCTATCTTTAGAGCACTCAAGGGTAGGGGTCCTGAGTGGCCTATTTTATTAACTTTTTGTAACACGAAAGACATGGCTTCTTATGTCTCTCCCAGAAATTTATGTCCCACTCTCTTGGCAGCTTTCAATAAAGGGAAGGTATAGCAGACCTTGTTAATGCCCCCCCCCCAAATTCTCTTTACCACCTGGCACAGCCATCCCCTGCTACTGAAAGGCTGCACATATGTGAGGTTCACATATGCAGGCTCTTCAGATTGCCCTTGGTAGACAAAACCTGCCTTGCCAAGCAAGTGGCCTGTGCAATTAAATCCCTACCCACCGAAAAATGGGGTACGAATGGCTCTGTGTCATTCATCTTGAGAACACTTAGCTTTTTCCCTGGAACTTTTCTATCAAGCCTCCTTAAATGTCAAATTACTCAAGGAGATGCTTTAAGAAACCACTCCTGGCTGGGCATGGTGGCTCACACCTGTAATTCCTCCCAAACACCAGCACTTTGGGAGGCCAAGGCAGGTGGATCACCTGAGGTCAGGAGTTTGAGACCAGTCTGACCAACACGGTGAAACCCCATCTATACTAAAAATACAAAATTAGCCAGGCATGGTTGTGCATCCCTGTAATCCCAGCTACTCAGGAGGCTGAGGCAAGTGAATGACTTGAAGCTGGGAGGAGGAGGTTGCAATGAGTCCAGATCGTGCCATTGCATACCAGCCTGGGCCACAAGAGCAAAGCTCCATCCAAAGAAAGGAAGAGAGAAAGAGAGAAAGAGAGAAAGGAAGGAAGGAAGGAAGGAGAGAGAGAAAGAAAGAAAGGAAAGGGAAGGAAGGAAGGAGAAAGAGGGAAAGAAAGAGAGAGAAAGGAGGGAGGGAGGGAAGGAAGGAAAGAAGGAAGGAAGGAAGGAAAAGAAAGAAGGAAGGAAGGAAGGAAGGAAAATAAAGAAGGGAGGGAAGGAGGGAAGGGACCACTCCTGAGGCAGGTGACATCAGCAAGATGGCAGAATAGGAGACTCTCAACTGTCAGACAAAATAGACTTTATGCCAAAACCTGTCTCTAAAGACAAAGTCCATTATATATTCAAAAAAGGGCCATTTCAACAGAAAGATTGTAAATATATATGCACCCAACATCAGGGCACCTAAATATATAAGACACATATTGGCAGAGCTAAAGGGAGAAACTGACAGCCACAAAATAACAGGAGGAGACTTTGTTACTCCATTTGAAATAATGCATAGAACATCCAGACAGGAAATCACTGAAGAAACAGTATACTTAACACCACAATAGACCAAGTCAATTTTACAAACACATATAGAACTTTCCTCCCAACAGCAGGAGAATGCACATTCTCAAGTGTACACAGAACAGTCTCCAGGATAGATCACATGAGGTCACAAAACACATCTTAATATGTTTAATAAGCTCAAAATCAAATCAAGTGTTTTTTTTCTGACCACAGTGAAATAAAACTAAAAATCAATAACAGTAAGAAAACGGGAAAATTCACAAATATGTGGAAACTCAACTAAGCAACACACTCATAAACAACCATTTGGTAAAGAGGAAGTCAAAAAGGAGTTTAAAAATATCTCCAGGCAAACAAAAATAAAGACACAGTATACCAAAACTTATGATAAAGCAAAGACAGCACTAAGAGTGAAGTTTATCACAATAAACACCTACATTTAAAAAGAGAAAAATCTCAAATAAACAAACTAAATTTATGCCTCAAGGAACTAAAAAAAGAAGCAGCAGCCCACAGCTAGCAGAAGGAAGGAAATAATGATTAGAGCAGAAATAAATTGAAATACAGACTAGAAAAACAATATTAAAAAATCAACACAACTAAGAGTTTTTAAAAAGATAAAACCAACAAACTCTTAACTAGCCTAAGAAAAGAGAGAAGACTAAAATAAATAAACTAGAAATACTAGAGGACACATTACAATGGATGCTTCAGAAATGAAAAGAATCATAAGGAACTATTAACAGTCACATGCCATCAAATCATATAACCTAAAAAAAAATTTCTAAAAACATACAACCTATCAAGATAAATCAAGAAGAAATAGAAAGCCTGAACTTACCAATAACAAATAAGAAGATTGAATCAGTAATAAAAAAGCAAAACAAACAAACAAACAAAAAAAAACAAAAACAGCAGCCCACGACCAGATAGCTTCACAGGTGAATTCTACCAAACATTAAAAGAAATATATTAATACTAATCCCTCTTAAACTCTTCCAAAAAGCAAAAAAGATAGAATACTTCAAACTCATTTCATGAGTCCAGCATTGCTCTAATACCAAAGCTAGACCAAGATACCACAAGAAAACAAAACTACAGACTAATATCCCTAAGGAAGACAGATGCAAAAGTCCTCAACAAAATAACAGCAAACCAAATATAACAACACATTACAAGGGTTATTCACCATGACCAAGTGGGTTTTATCTCTGAGATTGAAGGCTAGTTTAATATACACAAATCAGTGAATGACAAACCACATTAACAGAATAAAAGAGAAAACCACATGATCCTCTTAATAGAGGCAGAAAAAGCATTTGACAAAATTTAACAACTAGTCATGCTAAAAACTCAGTACAGGCAACAGAGGAACTTACCTCACCACAATAAAGACCGTATATGAGAAATTCACAGCTAACATGAGAATCAGTGGGGAACCTTGAGCCTATTCCATTAAGAGATCATACAGGGAAAAGATGCCCACTCTCACTACTTCTATCAGACAAATTCTAGCCAGAGCAATTAGACAAGAAAAAGAACTAAAGGGCATTCAAATCAGAGAGGAAAAAGTAAAGTTGTCTCTGTTTGCAGATGACATGATCATAAACATAGAAAACCCTAAAGACTCAGCAACAACATAACTTATTAGAACTAATAAACAAATTCAGTAAACTGAAGGACACAAAATTAATATACAAAAATCAGTGGCATTTCTAAATACTAACAATGAACTATTTAAAAGAAAAATTTTAAAAATATCATTTACAATAGCAACAAAATTAATAAAATACTTAACAGTAAATCAACAAAGTGAAAGGCTTGTACATGGAAAGTTGCAAATTATTGATGAAGGACATTAAAAAATAAATGTAAAGATGTCACGTTTATGGATAGAAAAAATTAATATTGCTATAATATTTATGCTAACCAAAGTAATCTACAGATTTAATGTTATTTTTTTCAATGGCATTCTTTACAGAAAATGAAAAAACAATCCTAAAATTTATATTAATCCACAAAATAAAGCCCTTGGATAACCAAAGCACACTTGAGCAAGACAAAGCTGTAGACATCATTTCTCCTGATTTCAAAATATATTACAAAGCTACAGTAATCAAAACAGTATGGTACTGTCATTAAAAACAGACATATAGATGAATGAAATGAAATAAAGAGCCCAGAAATAATACCACCTATCTAAAATCAACTCATCTTCATAAGCATGCCAAAACCTCATAATGGGGAAATGATAATCTCCATAAATGATGTTGAAAAAAAACCAGATAATTACATGGAGAAGTATAAAATTGGACCCTTATCTCACACCAGATACAAAAGTCAACTCAATGGATTAAAAATCTTAAGTGTAAGACTTGAATCTGTAAAACTACTAGAAGAAAAGATAGGGAAAAATCTTCTTGACATTGGTATTCCATTGTGTGGATATACCACAATTTATTCATTCAGTGATTCATGGACATTTGAGTGGTTTCTAGTTTGGTAATATTATAAATTAAAGTGTCTATAAATATTTTAATACATATTTTAATGAAGATTTAGGATATTTCTGCTCACCATATATTTAGGAGTAGTGTTAGTGGGTCATAGGATAATTTCAGTAATTTTCAGTTCTAGAATTTATATTTTACTCTTGTTTATGCATTCCAGGTTTTATGTGAAATTCTCTTTTCATCAACATATTATTTACACAATTTTAAAGTTGCTCTATGATAGTGCTGGTAATGGCTCATTTGTAAAGTTGCCTTTAAAAATTTTTTAAGTTTTAATTTTTGTTGGCACATAGTAGGTGTATATATGTATTGGGTACATGAGATATTTTGATGCAGCATACAATGCATAATAATCACATCAGGGTAATGAGGCATTCATCAACGCAAGCATGTATCCTGTCTTTCTGTTATAAACAATTCAATACACTCTTTTAGTTATTTTTAAATGTACAATAAATTATTATCGATTGTAGTCACCCTACTGTGATGCTAGATTTTGTTCATTTTATCTAATTATAATTTCATACCCATTAACCATTCCCACTATCCTCCACCCCCAACTGCGGAGCTCAGCCTCTGGTGACCATAATTGTGCTCTCTACCTCCATGAGCTTAGTTGTTTTAGTTTTTAGCTCCCACAAATAAGTGGAAACATCTAAAGTTTTTCTATGACTGGCTTATTTCACTTAACATAATGACCTCCAGTTTTACCCATGTTGTTGCAGGTGATAGAAGCTCATTCTTTTTATGGCTGTATAGTACTTAATTGTGTTTATGTACCATTTTTTCTTTATTCATCTGTTGATGGACACTTGAGCTGCTTCCAAATATTGGTCATTGTGAACAGTGAGAGTGCAGTGAGCAATAAACATTAGAGTGCAGGTATCTCTTCAATATTCTGATTTCCTTTCTTAGGGTACATACCTAGCAGTGGGATTGCTGGATCATATGGAAGTTCTATTTTTAATTTTTTGAGGAACCTCCAAACTGTTCTCCATATTTTTGTACTAATTTACATTCTCACCAACAGTGTGTGAAGGCCCCCTTTTCTCCACTTCCTCACCAGCATATGTCATTGCCTGTCTTTTGGATAAAAGCCATTTTTAAAACTGGGGTAAGATAGTACCTCATTGTAGTTTTGATTTGCATTTTTCTGATGATAATGATGTTGAACACCCTTTCATATACCTGGTTGCCATTTGTATGTCTTCTTTTGAGAAATGTCTATTCAGATCTTTTGCCCGTTTTAAAATCAGATTACTAGTTTTTTTTCCTGTTGACTTATTTAAGTGCTTTATATATTCTGGTTGTTAATTCCTTGTCAGATGGATAGTTTGCAAACATTTTCTCCCATTCTATGAATTGTCTCTTCACTTTGTTGTTTCCATTGCTGAGAAGAATCTTTTTAACTTTATGTGATCTCACTTGTCTATTTTTGCTTTGGTTTACTTTGCTTGTAGGATATTACTCAAGAAATCTTTCCATAGTCCATTGTCCTGAAGAGTTTCCCCAATATTCTCTTGTAGTAGTTTCATAGTTTGAGGTCTTAGGTTTAAGTCTTTAATCCACTTTGATTTTATTTTTGTATATGGTGAGACATAGGGGGTCTAGTTTTATTCTTTTGCATATAAATGTCCAGTTCTCTCAACACCATTTATTAAAGAGACTGCCCTTCCTTCAATGTATGTTCTTGGCACCTTTGTCAAAAATGAGTTCACTGTAGATATATGGATTTGTTTCTGGGCTTTTTACTGTTCCAGTGGTCTATGTGTCTGTTTTTATGCCACCCATGTTTTTTGGTTACTGTAGTTTTGTAGTATAATCTGAAGTCAGGTATAATGTGATTCCTCCAGTTTTGTTCTTTTTGCTTAGCTTTGGTTATTCTGGATCCTTTATGGTTCCATATAAATTTTAGGATTTTTATTTTTATTACTGTGAAGAATGTCATTGGTGTTTTGATAGGGATTGAATTGAAACTGCAGATTGCTTTGAGTAGTATAGACATTTTAACAATATTGATTCTTTCAATTCATGAACATAAAATATCTTTCCATTTTTTGTGTATCCTCTTTGATTTTTCTCATTAAGGTTTTAGAGTTTTTATTGTAGAGATCTTTCACTTCTTTGGTTTAGTTAATTTCTAAATATTAAATTATATCTGTAGCTAATATAAATTAAGTTATTTTCTGGATTTTTTTTCAGATCGTTCACTCTTGGCATATATAAATGATACTGATTTTTGTGTGCTGGTTTTGTATCCTTTACTGACCTTGTTTATAAGTTCTGATAGATTTTTGATAGAGTCTTTAGATTTTTTAAAAAATATAAAGCCATATGATCTGCAAACAAAGATAATTTGATTTCTTTCTCTTCCAACTTGAATGACCTTTATTTCTTTCTCTTATCTGATTGCTTTAGCTAGGACTTCATGTATCCTGTTGAATAACAGTGGTGAAAGTGGGTATCTTTGTTGTTCTCCAGATTTTATAGGGGGTGAGGTATGTTTCTTCTATACCCATGTTTTTGAGGATTTTTATCATAAATGTATGTTGAATTTTATTTGATGCTTTTCCAGCATCAATTGAAATGATCATATGGTTTTTGTTCTTCATTCCATTGATTTGATGTATCACATTTGTTGATTTGCATATGTTGAACCATCCTTGTGTCCCAGGGATAAACCCTACTGGTCATGATGAATGATCATTTGAATTCAGTTTGCTAGTATTTTGTTGAGGATTTTTGAATCTATAAATTGCTTTGAGTTATATTGCCATTTAAACAATATTATTTTTTTAATCCATGAACATGGAATATCTTTCACTTTTTTGTGTTCTCTTCAATTTCTTTTACTGATGTTTTATAGTTTTCCTTGTACAGATACTTCATTTATTTGGTTAAATTGATTCCTAGGTATTTTATATTATTTGTAGCTATTGTAAATTAGATTGTTTTCTTGATTTCTTTTTTAGATTATTTGCTGTTGGTGTATCTAAATGCTTCTGATTTTTGTACGTTGATTTTGTATTCTACAACTTTACTGAATTTGTTTATCAGTTATAACAGTTTTTTGGTGGAATCTTTAGGTTTTTATTAGTATAAAATCATGTCTTCTGCAGACAAGGCTAATGTGACTTCCTCCTTTTTAATTTGCATGCCCTTTTTTTCTTTCTTTTACCTAATTGCTCTAGCCAGGAATTCTAACCTTATTTTGAATAAAAACTATGAGAGTAGGCATCTTTATCTTGCTCCAGCGCTTAGAGGAAAGGCTTTCATTCTTTTCAGGGCAATGCTTGCTATGGGTTTGTCATACATCAGCTATATTATTTTGAGGTATGTTCTTTCTATACCCAGTTTGTTGAAATTTTTTATCATAAAGGGATATTGGATTTCATCAAATTTTTTCCCACATCTATTGACATAATCATGTGTTTTTTGTTCCTGTTTCTGGTAATGGGATGTATCACATTTGTTGATTTGCATATGATGAACCATCCTTGGATCTTTAAAATGAATCCCACTTGATCATGATGAATAATCTTTTAAATGTGTTGGTGAATCTGGTTTACTTGTTGGGAATTTTTGCACCGATGTTCATCAGGGATGTTGGCTTGTGCTTTCCTTTGTTGTGTCTTTATCTGGTTTTGGTATCAGGGTAATGCTGGCCTGGCAGGATGAATTAATTTGGAAGTATTCCCTTCTCTTCAAGTTTTTTTGAACAGTTTGAGTAGAATTGGCATTAGTTCTTTAAACGTTTGGTAGAATTTAGCAAAGAACTCATCAGGTCTTGATCTTTGCTTTGATGAGAGACTTTTAATTATGTCTTTGATCTTGTTACTTACTATTGATATTTAATAGTCTTTTCTATTTCTTCATGGTTCAATCTTGGTAAGTCGTATATGTCCAGGACTACCTATTTCTTCTAGGATTTTCAATCTGTAGAAGTATAGTTATTTACAATAGTCTCTGATGATTCACTGTGTTTCTGTGTTCTCAGTTGTCACGTCCCCTTTTTGTTTCTGATTTTATTTATTTGAGTCTTCCCTCTTTTTTTATTTAGTCTTGGTAAGGTTTCTCAATTTTATCTTCAAAACAAAAAACCAAATTTTTGTTTTGTTGATTTTCCGTATTTTTTGTAGTCTCCATTTCATTTACATTTGCTGTGAACTTCATTATTTCTTTTCTGCTACTAACTTTGGGTTTGGTTTGTCTTTATTTTTCTACATATGAGGTGAATTATTAGGTTGTTTATTTGATGTCTTTCTACTTTTTTGGTGTAGACATTTATTGCTATAAATTTCCCTCTTACTGCTGCTTTTCCTGTATCTCATAGATTTAGGTATGTTGTATTTCCATTTTTATTTGTTTCCAGACATTATTAAAGATTTTTCTTAATTTCTTCATTGACCCATTGGATATTCAGGGGCATATTGTTTAATTTCCATGTGTTTGTGTAGTTTCCTAGGCTCTTTGGTCATTGATTTTTATTTTATTCTATTGTGCTCAGAAAAAGTACTTTATATGATTTTTATTTTTGGAAATGTGTTCAAAATTGTCTTGTGTCCTATAATGTGGTCTATTCTGGAAAATGTTTCATTTGCTGATGAACAGAATGTGTAATCTGCATCAGTTGGGTGAAAAGTTCTGTAAATGTCATTTGATCTAGTGTATAATTCAACTCTGATGTTTTATTGTTGATTATCTGTCTGAATGCTCTGTCTATTACTGAGAGCGAAATGTCCTCTACTCTTATTGTATTGTAGTCTACCTCTCAGTTGAGGTCTATTAATTTTTCCTTCATATGCTTGGGAGCTCTGGTATTTCCTGCATAGATATAAAAATAATTGTTGTATCCTCCTGCTGAATTGATTCCCTTATCATTGTACAGTGACCTTGTCTCTTTTTATAATCTTTGATTTATAGTCTGTTTTATCTGATGTAAATATAGCTATTCCTGCTTTTTTATGGTTTTCTGTGTGGAATATCTTTTTCTATTCCTTCACTTTCAGTCTATGAGTGTTTTTATAGATGAAGTGGGTTTCTTGTAGATAGCATAGAATTGAGTCTTATTTCTTTATCCATTCAGCCCTGTCTGTTAATTGGAGAATTAAGTCTATTTACATTTCACATTATTGATAAGTAAGGACTTACTACCACCATTTTGTTGCTTGTTTTCTGGTTGTTTTATAACTCCTTTCTCTCTTTCTTGTTGTCTCTCTTTGTGGTTAAATGGTTTTCTCTGATAGTATGTTTTAATTTGTCGGTTTTTATTTTTAGTGCATCTGTTATAGGTTTTTGCATTGTGGTTATCATGAGGCTTACAGAAAAACATCTTCTAGGTACTACAAGTTATTTTTAAAAGATGACAACTTGGATTACAAAACAGAATATAAACAAAGGAACAAATGGGGAAGAAACCTTTACACTTCAACTCAATTCCTCCACATTTTGGCTTTATAGTGTCTCAATATACATATTTTTATATTACCTATCTCTTAATAAGTTGCTGTAGCTATTAATGTTTTGGATAGATTTGTATTTTTGTCATCATACTGGAGTTACAAATGGTTGCAAATCACAATATGGTATTAGAATATTCTGTGTTTGTTCATGTACTTAATTTTACCAGTGGGTTTTATACTTTCAAATGGTTTTGTTTTGCATATTACTAGGCTTTTTTCTTTTAGACTGAAGAACTCCCTTTAGAATTTTTGTAAAATGGGTCTGGTGGAGATGAATTCTCTCAGCTTTTGTTTGTCTTGGAAAGAATTTATCTCTGCTTCACATTTGACGGACAATGTTGCCAGATACAATATCTTGGATGGTGGGTTTTTTTTTTTTTTCTTATTTCAGCACTTTGAAAATGTCATCCCACTCCTTCCTGGCCTGTATTGTTTCCCTTGAAAAGTTTGTTGCCAGATGAATTAGAGGTCCTTTGTGTGTTATTTACTTCTTTTCCTTCATGCCTTTATATCCTCTTTTTGTCCTTGACCTTTGAGAATTTGATTATTATATGCATTGAGGTCATATTATTTAGGTCAAGTCTATTAGGCATTCTCAGATGTTCCTGTGCCTTGATATTCATATCTTTTTCAAGTTTTAGAAAGTTTTTGATTATTTTCTTTATTTTCTTACAGAAAAAAACAAGCTACTTTTATGGCCGTCATTATCATCATTATCAACAACAAAACAATAAGGACACTAAACAGGAACTGGACACCTCTGCAATCCTTGAGGGAAGCAACCATATGAAAGAAGGTAGAGAATATTTCTGCTTATTAAATGGAAAAATTTCAACAGAAAGACAATATATCAATTCAAACATTTATGACTAATACTTCTTGAGACAGTTTATAAGTATCCAAATTACATCTGTCCCAAATGGCTTCTAAATGCTAAGAAGTCAAACAAAATTATTGAATTATCAGTTAATATTTATTGCAGGCATGACATTAGTTTTAGATCAGTTTCATAATATTAATTTCTGTGTTTAAATATGCAGGGAGAAATAGAAATATAGACATATTGAGGCATTTTATGTAATCAATACATATATTTATGTAGATATAAATACTTATATAATACATTTATACCCATTTTATATGACTAGAAGTATAATTTTATCATGAAAATAAGCATATAGTAATTTTTGTCATTTTATTAAGTTTTTAAAATGTTCAATATTTGTGGGTACTTAGTAGGTATATATATTTATGGGGTACATGATATGTTTTAATATAGGCATGCGGTATGAAATAATCACATCATAAAGAATGGGGTATCTATCACTCAACCATTTATCCTTTGTGTTACATACAATCTAATTATACTCTTTCAGTTATTTAAAAACGTACAATTAAGTTATTACTGACTATAGCCACCCTGTTGTGCTAATTTTAAAAATGGCATGCGTGATCTCTTTAGCAGCTTCAGCCATACTGTGATCTGTACATTTTTTCTGATTTTAGCAGGTATAACTGTTCCCCATAACCCCAGCATTCTACCAGGTCACCCATTTAACAATCATGTTGATCACATGTTCAACCCACTATACTTTACATATTCAAAGAAGACACTTGCTTCTTTATTTCCTATGACTGATCTAATCTCCCCCTTAAGCCCTCACCCACTAGATTGCCGTTAAAAAACAAACAAATAAGCCTTGAATTTCCCAGTGAATGGTGTCAGCCTCTTCTGGTTTAAACCATTTCCTTTGAATCTGAGTCTTTTGGGGTACATATTCAGGGAATTTGAAGATCATATTCTTGCCACCGAAGTTATTTCCTTCTGTCTCCTTTTTGTCAATTTGGCAAACTAGTGTATGGAGAAGCTTAAGAATCTACCTCCTATGGGGGAAGAGAGGCCTCTCTGCATCCTGTATTCTGGGTCATCATAGACTCTGATTGAGATATTGGATACTGTTTGTCTCCCGGTAATAGCATCTGGCCTCCCTGGAGCCACTGACAATGTTTCTGGTTCTAGACAGCATTGGGGCTGATAAGGAAGTTCTTCCTGTTCATAAGAGAACAAGGTCCCTTGAAGCTATGTCTTCTGCTATCCTAAATGATAATCCAAGATGTCTGCTGAATTTCTAGTCTTTGTGTTTACATTCCAGACAGCAGGAAGGAGAAAAAGAGAGGGAAGTCTAGGCCCCTTCTTTTAAGGATGGCTCCAGGAAGTTACATGTACCATTTCAATTTATGATCCACTGGCCAGAACTTAGGCACATATGGCTATGCTGATGCAAGTCATCCTGGCCAAGACTAAGAGTTTTATGGGTGATCATGAACCCAGCTAATAAATAGCAGCTCTGCTACAGACAAAGAAGGAGAGTATGCTAAGGGTACTGGTATTCCATTTTGTATCTGTTAAGGAAGACAACTCTGAAATAGTGCTCAAATTGATGAGAACTTGATTCCTAGAATCCCATTTTAAGAGTTTTTTTTTCCCCTGAGGTCACTCTTGATTCCAAAAACTATATCAATCAAAGTTATAAGCAGCCACTGCAAGTATTTAAAATAGAGGGGATTTAATGCAGGAAGTTGGCTACACAGGTGATGTGAAAGCTGAGAGCACAAACAGGAGATGTTAAACCAACCCCACAAATTAACCTCATCAGAAAGCCACATTCAAACAATTTCACAGCAGAAACCCAATTTTCCATTGCTCACTGGGACCAACCACCTTAGACAGTAATTAGCCCTTGCTCTGCCTTTTGTTTCAATAACATGAGGAACCCAACATGGCCTGTTTCCAATTTAGTGAGACCCTTCTGTGTCCTCGGAAGTGTTCCTTTCCTAGGAATGAAGACTTTTAGATTGACAGAGACCAAAGTTCTAGAAGAGAAAGCAAAAATTGTCAATGGGTTATTAAATATAACCATGAGAGGGACCATTACCACTTCTATCCTTTGTTCTGAAGTTCTATATATCAGCAGCAGGTTGAAAATGTACACCACATTCTGAAGAGCAGCACCTTGACTTTGAAGGGTTTTGTTTCCCAGTTGGCACCCAAACCATTTCATGAGGCCAGGTCCTTCTCAGTGATGGAATGGGTGGCGAGTTCAGAGAATTCCAGAGATAAAAGCTAAGTCTCATACTTACACAGTAAGATGAGCTGCTTGATTAGAAGATATGTTTTGAGAGACACTTCACTGGTTATAGGGCATTCAGTAAATCTATCCATGGTGGTTCTGGTGCTGGCAGAAAAGGCAAATCCATTCTCTCATCTGGAACTTATTCCAGTGAGTAAAATCATTGCTACTTCCAGGATAAAACAAATCCAGTGTTATTAACTTAGTTTATCTTAGCATATATAGAAACTTTAATATTAGCCCTTTATCAACATTTACATTAATGGCAATCGGGAAAAAAATTAATTCCTACTGTGTGCACGTGTGTGTGTGTGTGTGTGTACACATACATGCTTATTTGCATCTTCCTTGGGAGGAGAAAGATTTTAGGAAAGAAAATTCAATAACCTGGAACATTAAAAAGAGTACAGGAATTCCTAAATAGCTGAAAATTTTCAAAAAATGCCTTACTCAAATATAGAATAATTCCTCCTCCCCACCCCTATCCTGCATGCCAAATGAAATCAGTAGCCCAGCACTTAGAGAAATAGCCATCTAATAGTTTCATAGGGTTTTAAGTCCTTAGCTATATGTTTGATGACCTGTTTAAAGTACTGCTTGTTGGACGCTAAATAGGTCTCATTAAAAAAAGAAAAAAGAAAAAAAGGGAAGTGCTGCTTGTTTTAGTAATGTCTTAGCTATACTTGCATCAGGCGGCTTGCCTGGGAGGAAGACACCTATTTCAAGTAATTTTATATCTGTGAAAAGTTTGAAGACCATGACAGAGACTTAGGGATTGAGTTTTCAAGTAGATTAAATTTTCAAGTTGAAACTTTTAATATATAAAGATTTTATATATTAAACTGGGCAGAATCTGAGATTTCCCCACTGCTGAGATATTCATTGATGTGCTCTTTTTCAAGAGAAGTTTTTCAAAAGCTTCAAATGCTTTATTTCATCTTAATTTATCTTTGATTTTGTTTTTGTTTTCTCAGTCATACATTTTTTTCTCTTGTTTGGCATATGCCTGCTAAAGAAGGACTCTTAAAGAAGCATTATATACTGGCTGCTTAGCCCATGACTAGATTCTGAGTTGGTGCTTAGAGCTGAAAGACCCTCACTGGGTCAACTGTCTAATTAAGGAATAAAAGCATTGAATGTTGAGCTTCCTCCTTCCTCCAAACAGAAATGCTAGCTGAGGATTCCAACTGACTGACCAAGTTAAAGGATCATTGTATGCATCAGAGATTCTGCCTGAGATTTTCCTCCCAGAGATTCCGTGTAATCAATATTCCAAAGATGGTTATGGTCTATGGAACAGGCTCATATGTACATTCTCAGGAGACAGGTGAAAGGAGGCTTCTGGGTAGTTTCTCTCTGCATGTAATTATGACAGCTCTGGGAGTGAATCTGAGCCCTGCAAATCACTGGATTAAGCAGTAAAATGAAATTTCATGTCTGGTATTCTAGTCTTTGAGGAGAGCTTGTCATTAACCAACTGCATGTCCTTAGGCAAAGCATGCTGTGATTGGACTAAATGACCCAAGGTTCATCTCATGACAATTCTAAAGCTGCCAAATATGTGTCCAAATGCAGGACCTGCAGACTTATGTGATGTCAACCTCTGACGTCAAGAAGCTGGTGGTAAAGGGCGGCATAGAGAAGAACTGAAACCTAGCAACAAAGTTGGTTTCACTTATAGTAAAAATTAGGCTTCAGGAACACCACACAAACATGACTAAATATTTTTCACCTTAAGCAAAATGAAACAAACACACCTTTAACTCTTCAGGGACTGCTAGATAGGGCCACAACTTCTACTCCCTTAAAAGCTCAACCACAAAATACTGATCTGTACCGCATTTCTACTTCCTCACCACCTGGCATCTCTCCTCACTTCAGTCTGGCTTCTCCTTTACCACTTTCCTGAATTTCCTCTTGTCAAAAATTGCCAAAAAGCCTTCATGTTACCATATATCATAGATACATTCTAGTTGTCATCTTGACCTCTCAGTAGCATCTGGTGTAGCTGGCCTCTCTGTTCTTCATAAAATACTCTCTTCTCCTGGTTCTGTTGGCAGCATCCATTTCCAATCTTACTGGTCATACTTTCTTTGGCTGACTCCTTTCCTAGTACCCTTCTCCTGACCACCTGTAAGGGTTAGACTTTTTCCAATTTTGGTTTTTCAATCTTATTTTTTAACATTGTTCTCCTGGTCGGCACATTTTATTGCCTCCAGCTTGGGTCTAATGCCTACCCCATTGACATTAATGATTTAAAATCCCCACTAGTCTTACACGGAGTGGATAAGAAGTTCCCCTGAAGAAAACAGAAGAGGAATGTGTGAGAAAGCTGCTGGGTGAGCAGCTTTTACTCATTGCCTTTGATCAGTTGAAAAATAATTACAGCTTCTTCTCCCATGATGCTAACCCCACAGAAAAGTCGCCTCAAATGCTGGGTTCACCTCTTTTCATTCCGTTCTCCTCCCAGATGCTTGACCTAAAGTTCTTTCCTTTCTTGTTAGTTCTCTGTTGCCTCAAATAGACTTTTCAATGATGCGTCGTTCTGTTTTTCTTGTTCTTAGTGAGATGCTGGTCTGAATTACTAAAGCACTATTATGAGAACCACTAATTCTCAGAGCAGAATCTTTGTCTCACAAAAACTTCAAAATTGATTAGAGTTCCTAGTATCACGAGTCTCTAGTCTGATGGTCCATATGTCTAGTTATAGATACAAATCCCCTTAGATTCTGATTTTGCTAACCACAGTGTTTTTTTTTTTTTTTTAACAAAAAGTCTTTCCTAGGCCTGTTAGACATTTTGACAATGAAAGAAAATGTTGTTCTGTTTTCAGCATTAAAATCCATACAACTCTAAGTAGAATCTTGGTTGAATGTCCTAATTTTCTGAAGGCAGGATTGCATTTAATCTGTTAACTGAAACTCATGCTTGATCAATCATAACTAAAGAGTCTGGATCACACAATTTGCAGAGGACAAGTTGTGACTCTATGACAGGCAGTCAAGTTTAATACCGGAAACCTACTTGACTTTTTGGATTTTTCAACAAGCATGGAAAACTCAAGGGGGAGCATGAGTGCCTTCATTTTGAAATATTTATTTTATCATCTGTTTGAATGTGAGTGTTATTTCTTTTGACTTGAATAGCCATCATAATTTACTCAGATAGAGTACCTTTGTGTCCAAAAGTCATGCCCTCTTAACTTCTCACAGAGTTAATTGGGTTCAACTTAGTAACTCAGGAGAAAGAAGAGAGAGAAGCAGCAGCAGAGGAATGTATCCAAGCCTCTGTTTATGAGTTCATGGTTGAGAAGGGTGAGATACTGAATGTTGAGTTTGTATCTGTGCTAGTCAAGGCTTCTGAAAAAAAGAGATGGCCCACAATCAGAGCCACCCACTGACATGTGTCCAGGATCCCTGCCAGCTAACATCACTACCACGTACCACAAGCAGAGAAGGGGGCAACACCAGGCAGGCTATAACTGATAAACAAAAGCTATCAAGCAAATGTCTTCATATGATTTCATATTCCTTGGCACTTTTGAATATTCCCAGGTTTATCTGGGACCTCCTCTATAAGACAAACTTTGAGTCCTTGAAGTATACCTCTAATATTTGCTGACAATAGTGCCTCTGATCGCCTCTTCAGAGCAGAGTTTCATTGAGTCTGAATTGAGACACTGTGGTACATCTGTGCTCAGCTCTCAGGGATGCTGGCTTCCACATGCCATATGGGATGTTTTTCCCAGAGAGCTCTGCCAGTCTTTCACTTCTGAACCAAAATGGTCTGGAAGGGCAATTGGCCCTCCATATCCACAGGTTCTGCATCTGTGGATTCAATCAACCATGTGTCAAAGTACTAAAAAAAAAAGGAAAAGAAAAACAACCAAAATAGCACAAATTTTAAAAATACAGTACAACTATTTATGTAGTATTTACATGATATTAGTAATCTAGAGATGGTTTAAAGTATACAGTTAATCTAGAGATGGTTTAAAGTATACGGGAGGATGTGCATGGTTGCATGCAAACGTTTTATATCAGAGACTTGAGCATTCACAAGTTTTGGTATCCGAAAGGGATCCTGGAACCAATCCCCTACAGATACTGGAGAATGACTGTAGTTCTACTTCAGGTATGGTGGAGTAGCCTCCTAACACACTAACCCTCCCATAATGAAATTTGATGAAAGACATAAATTTAAAGATTCAGAAATGTGGAGGCATCATATTACCCAACTTTATATGACAAGGCTATAGTCACCAAAACAGCATGGTACTTGTTTAAAAATAGGCACATAGATCAATGGAACAGAATAGAGAACCCATAAATAAAGCCAAATACAGCCAACTGATCTTTGACAAAGCAAACAAAAACATAAAGTGGGGAAAGGACACCCTATTCAACAAATGGTGCTGGGATAATTGGCAAGCCACAGGTAGACGAATGACACTGGATCCTCATCTCTTACCTTATACAAAAATCAGTTCAAGATGGATCAAAGACTTAAATCTAAAACCTGAAACCATAACCATTCTAGAAGATAACATGAGAAAAACTCTTCTAGAGTTTTGTTTGGGCAACAAGTTTATGACCAAGAATCCAAAAGCAAATTCAACAAAAAAAGGGACTTAATTAAACAAAAATAAAAGGGACTTAATTAAACTAAAAAGCTTCTGCACAGCAAAAGAAACAATTAGCAGAGTAAACAGACAACCCACAGAATGGGAGAAAACATTTGTAAACTATGCATCTGACAAAGGACTAATATCCAGAATCTACAAGGAACTCAAACAAATTAGCAAGAAAAAAAAAGTGAGCTAAAAATATGAATAGACAATTTTCAAAAGAAGATATATAAATGGCCAAAAAACATAGGAAAAAGTGCTCAACATCACTAATTATCAGGGAAATGCAAATCAAAACCAAAATGAGATACCATCTCATACTTGTCAGAATGCCTATTACTAAAAAGTCAAAAAACAACAGATGCTGGTGAGGTTGTGGAGAAAAAGGAACACTTTTACACCATTGCTGGGAGTGTAAATTAGTTCAACCATCTGGATGACAGTGTGGCGATTCCTCAAGAGGCACAAATTCAACTTGACCCAGCAATCCCACTACTGGGTATATACCCTAAGGAATACAAATCATTCTATTATAAAATACATGCACATGTATGTTCATTGCAGCACTATTCACAATAGCAAAGACATGGAATCAGCCTAAATGCTCATCAATGATAGACTGGATAAAGAAAATGTGGGGCCAGGTGTGGTGGCTCATGCCTGTAATCCCAGCACTTTGGGAGGCTGAGGTGGGCAGACCATGAGGTCAAGAGATCGAGACCATCCTGGCCAACATGGTTAAACTCATCTCTACTAAAAATACAAAAATTAGCAGGGTGCTGTGGCACGCACCTGTAGTCCCAGCTATTCAGGAGGAGAGGCAGGAGAGTCACTTGAACCTGGGAGGCGGAGATTGCAGTGAACCGAGATCATACCACTGCACTCCAGTCTAGCGACAGAGCAAGAGTCCGTCTCAGGAAAAAAAAAAAATATGGTACATATAACATACTATGCAGCCATAAAAAGAAAGTAGATCATGTCCTTTGCAGGGGTATGGATGGAGCGGGAAGCCACTATCCTAAGCAAACTAACACAGGAACAGAAAATCAAATTCAGCATGTTCTCACCTATAAGTGGGAGCTGAGTGATGGGAAAACCTGGACACATCGTGGGGAACAACACACACTGGGGCCTGTCGGAGGGTGCGGGGTGGGAGGAGGGAGAGCATCAGGAAGAATGGCTAATGGATGCCGGGCTTAATAACTCGGTGATGGGTAGATCTGTGCAGCAAACCACATGGCACACATTTACCTATGTAACAAACCTGCACATCCTGCATATATGCCCCTAAACTTAAAATAAAAGTTGAAAATTAAAAAAAAAATGCCTCTGATCCCCAAATGCTCAAGGAGACTGATTTGAGCAATAACAAAACTCCAGTCTCCTAAAAAAAAAAAATCAGAAATTCAGCAAACTCCAAATAAGATAAGAAAACCACGTGTAGGCATGTCATAGCCAAACCGCGGAAAATTCGAGATAAAGGGAAAATCTTGAGGGAAGTCAAAGAAAAATGACACATTATATGCAAGAGAATGATTTGAAATATTGCATACATCTCATAAACTATAGAGGCCAGAAGACGGTGGAAAACACCTTTAAAGTGCTGAATAGGGATAAAAACTTTTACCCCAGAATTTTTTATTTAGAAAAATATACTTCAAGAATTCTAGCAAAATAAAGACATTTTCAAATAAAAATAAACTAAGAGAATTTGCCACCAACAGATGATCTTTACTTGAAATGCTAAAGGGGGCGGGCGTGGTGGTTCACGGCTGTAATCCCAGAACTTTGGGAAGCCAAGGCAGATGGATCACCTGTGGTCAGGAGTTCAAGACCAGCCTGGCCAACATGTTGAAACCTCATCTCCACTAAAAATACAAAAATTAGATGAGCATAGTGGTGTGTTTCTGCAGTCCCAGCTACTCAGGAGGCTGAGGTAGGCTTGAACCCAGGAGGTGGAGGTTGCAGTGAGCTGACATCGCGCCACTGCACTCCAGCCTGGGCAACAGAGTGAGACTCCATCTCAAAAAAAAAAAAAAAAAATAGAAATGCTAATGCTAAAGGAAGTTCTTCAGAATGAGGAAAAATAATACCAGAAGAAAATTTAGATTTTCAGGACATAGGAAGAACATTAAAAAATTGTAAATATCATTACTATGACCCCAAAAGCAAATGCATCAAAAATGAAAATAAATAAATGGGATCTAATTAAAATAAAAAGTTTTGCACAGCAAAAGAAATAATCAGCAGAGTAAGCAGACAACCTACAGTGGGAGAAAATATTCGCAAACTCTGCATCAGACAGAGGACTAATATCCAGAGTCTACAAGGAACTCAAACAAATCAGCAAGCAAGAAAGCAATGATCCCATTAAAAAATGGGCAAAGGATATGAATAAACAGTTCTCAAAAGAAGATATACAAACGGCCAACAAACGAAAAAATACTCGATATTACTGATTATCGGGGAAATGCAAATTAAAACCACAGTGAGATACCACCTTACTCCTGCAAGAATGGCCATAATTTAAAAGTCAAACAACAACAGATGTTGGCATGAATGTGGTGAAAAGAGAATACTTTTGCATTGCTGGTGAGAATGTAAATTAGTACAACCACTATGGAAAACAGTATGGCGATTCCCTAAAAAACTAAAAGTAGATCTACCATTCGATCCAGCATTCCCACTACTGGGGTAGCCACCCAAAAGGAAAAGAAGTTATTATATGAAACAGGCACATGCACATGTATGTTTATAGCAGCACAATTTGTAATTGTAAAGATATGGAACCAATCTAAGTTCCCACTGACCAAGAAGTGGATAAAGAAAATATGGTATATATACACCATGAATACTACTCAGCCATGAAAAGGAACAAAACAATGTCTTTTGCAGCAAATTGGCTGGAGCTAGAGGCCATTATTTTAAGTGAAGTAACTCAGGAATGGAAAGCCAAATATTGTATATTCTCACGTAAACGTAGGAGCTAAACTATGAGTATGCAAAGGCATGAGAATGATAACTTGGACTTTCGGGACTTGTGTGGGGGAACGGTTGGGAGAGGTGAGGGGTAAAAGACCACATATTGAGTACAGTGTATACTACTCCAGTGGCAGCTGCACTAAAATCTCAGAAATCACCGCTGGAGAACTTACCCATGTTATAATACTAAAAACCCACCCGTATCCCAAAATCTATTAAAATAAACACAAAATTTTTTTAAATAGCAAATACTTGGGTAAATAAAAGCCATTTTTCCTCAAGTTGTTTAAAATACATGTCTTTAAAATGAAAGTTATAACATTACTTTGCCAATTTATAATGTATGAAAATGTAATATATTTAACAAATACAGTGTAAAATTATGGGGAATAACTAAAACTATATTGTAAGATTTTTATGTTCACATAAATTATTTTAATACAAATTCTAAGTAGACTATGAACATATGCTGTATGTTACATGAACAGAATTCAAAATTTTAGGGAGGTTTTACAAATATTTTGATTTCAACCATCCTGAGTCAAGAAAAGTTTGTATCATCCCCTTTTTCAGAGTTTTTTTTGTTTGTTTGTTTTGTTTCTGTTTTTGTTTTTTTAGAAAATTGCTCAGAGCCATTAAGCAATGAACCTGAAGTTACATGGTTAGAAAGAATATAGATGTAAATCCGAATTTCGGGCCCAGCGAGCTCATCTTTCCCCTCGCATAGCCTTTTCTTGCCTGAAGTTTATTACGGATTTTTCTGTAATGTGACTCCATCATCAGAGGTTATTGAAGTCTGTATTGGGTTGAATTGTGTCCCCCCAAAATTCATATGTTGAAGCCCTAATTCCCAGTGTCTCAGAATGTGACCTTATTTGTCATTGCAGATGTAATTAGCTAAGATGTGATCACACTAAAATAGGGTGGGTCCCTAATTCAGTATGACCAGGAAGATGTGGACCCGGGCATGCACGTAAGGAGAATACCATGTAGAGTTTGAAGTCATGCTGCCACAAGCTAAGGAACTACCAAAGAGACAGTGGGGCACAGGTCCTTTCTTAGAGTCTTCGGAAGGAGCATGACCCACCTTGATATCAGACATGTAAGGTCCAGAACTGTAAGATGATAATTTCTGTTGTTTAGACCACTTGGTTTGTGGTACTTTGTTACAGCAGCCTTGGCAAACTGGAAAAAAAAAAGAAAGGTCTGTCCCTTTCTTCTTTCCTGTATTCTTGCCTATTACCATTATTCCCCACCACATCCTCTATTTCTTTCTTTCTTTCTTTCTTTCTTTCTTTCTTTCTTTCTTTCTTTTTTTTTTTGGAGACAGGATCTTGCTCTGTTGCTCAGGCTTGAGTACAATGGCACAATCAGCTCAAACCAGCTCTTGGGCTCAAACCAGCTTCTCACCTCAGCCTCCCAAGTAGCTAGGACTCCAGATGCATGCCACCATGCCCAGCCAGTTTTGTTGTTTGTTTTTTTCTCTAGAGACCATGTCTTTCTGTGTTGCCCAGACTGGTCTCAAACTCTTGGCCTCAGTGATCCTCCTGCCTTGGTCTTCCAACGTGCTGAGATTACAGGTGTGAGCCACCATGCCTGGCCCACATCTTCTATTTCTAACGTGCTTCTGAGTGGGCCAGGAAGTCACAGAGCCAGGCTTGTTAAATTTTTCTGAAAATATAGAGGATAAATAGGCTTTGAGTGGGAAGATGACAGACTCAGGAATTTAAATTAACTTTTTAAAGAGAAGCAATGAGAGGTAAGTACGAGCGGGTACTGGTTAACAGATGCAGATGGTTTAGATTTGAAAGAGTTAGTGACCACCTTTCAGTTAATGATGCCTTATGCTCTCCCAACCACTAAGGTAGAACAGGGACTCATCAAGTGTCTGTAATCCAACCTCTGCTTTCTTATCCTTTCTTGATACTTGCCTTTGATAATAAATGTCAGAAAATATTTAAGGCTTGTTCAGAAACTAAAATGTACACACATCAGAAGGAGTATGCATGGAGCCCAAACTTGGAAATTCAGAGACCTGGAGACACAAGAAGAGAATGTCCCAAAAGGTAGTTGTGTGCACACTTGGTTTATTCCTTGAATTCCAAAGACTGGTTGGCCTTATTCACAGAACAGCTTTAATAAGGTCTTTAGTCTATCATTATATGGAGATATAACTAAGTCCTTGCAGCCACTTCTTAATTAGATTATTTAACAGATAGATCAATGATTTCTTCTGTAGCAGGTGCTTCCTATGGTAACCATCAAAATAACTTGGCATGACCAGTAACCATGTCAGTTTTCACTGACTGCTACTGTTTCAAAAATACTTTGAGCTGATGGAGTACCTGTCATCTATGACCTGCATGCTTAGAGAATAATGCATCCTCAACATCTGTGAGTTTTGGAAGTCTTTTCTCTTGATTAATGAGTTGATAAAATGATGGCATTAAGACTTTTCATCTGTAAACATAAGCAAGTGGCATATTTGAGAAAAAAGTCAACAGCAAACATTGTGGGTTTAATATTTGCTCCATATCTCCCTTTTTCTTTTGACATACACCACACATCTTCTCCCAATATGTTCTATTGCCTATTCTAACTCACCAATCTATGTGACGTGTTTCCTAGATCTAAGGTGCTTTAGATCTGCTTAATGACGCCATGCTTGTGATCATGCCAAAGACCATATGGGAGGCAGGGGAGGGTGCCTGACAGAGGTCTAGACCGAGTGTTCAGAGACTCAGAATTCTAGTCTCTGCATGAACTTGGAGTGAAGTCTTAGCATTGAGGTCTGTGTCCTTGCAGTGAATTTGAGCCATATCAGAGATTCTACTGCTATTTTCCATCTGTTATCTCACATGCTACTGAGATGCTTCCTTTTCCAGGGAAAAGGAGGAGGAACAGGGAAAGACACAGCTGGCTGTCTTCTGCATATAACACACACATTTACGCATCTTAGGTGGAAAAAGTCCACATTCTATTCTTTTAAATAAAAAAGGGATTATGCATGGATTCCTTGGAACTGTTCAATTTATAATGACATATTTAAAAACATAGATCTTGATGATCAAGAGCTTGTTTGGTTAAGGTTTTAGGGATGTTATATCCAAACTGCATTTGTAGTCTAAAATGTTTGCCTTGGATGAAACAGACCCATTGACTTAAGATTTCCCGAGGTATCTGTCCTGGAAGGAATGAAAACCTCCCCCTCCCTTTATTTAGGCATTATCTGATCTCCAATAGCGTAGAAAATTAGAGGAAAGAGTTTCTGCTGGGGAGAATGTCATCATCCCTGTAAGCCTCTCCATGTATGTACTCTCCTCACACTAGGTGGTTATGATTCTTTGAGGCAAGGCAAAATAGCTCCTCAAAGAAGAGCTTTATTGCCAATTCAAGTCATCACTAGCCCCATAAGTCTGTGTTTCTTAAGTTTGGGTAATTATCATGCTAGATCTCTTTCATTCGCCTCTTGAACCACTCTCTACATTTTGCTCTCTTTCCCAGGAGGCTGATGTCTGTGGATTACCTTAGTAGATTCTCTTGTGTTCTGGCTTCCAGTTGGGTTTTCCCACTGGCTTCCAGTGGGATTTCCTGGAGATTAGATTCCTGGAGGGAGAACAGATAAGGGAGGGGAGATGGGCAGGAGTCATGCAGGATCGTGACGACCATGAGAATGACTTTGGTTTTTAGTGTAGTATAATGTTAAGCTGTGGCATAATTTCAGGTTGGGGAGCTAATGATCTCACTTTCAGATGACAAAGATCACCCTAGTTCTGAACTTGGCTGAGTGAGGAAGCCGATAATAATGGTGGCTGGCAGATTGGCAAGCCTCTATGCATTTCCCTACCTTATAATTCAAAATGCCTTCCTCCCTAGTCTGGTGCTTACAAGGGGAAGGTGAAAGTTCTGGGCAGTGGTAATTCAAGGGTAATGGTCACCTGAGAAACTTGGGAAAGATGCTAACAAGGGTGAGTCAAATCTAGATTGCAACACCTATTCCTCTCCTCTTCATACTGAGATGCTCCTGCCTTCTGCCACATTTCTTAACTCAACTAGAGTTGTTCAAGTTAAGATTTAGGCTTACTATCTTCCCCCCGGATCATATTATCAGCCAAGTTAATTCATAAGGCAAAATAATTGAATGTCAAAAAAATAAGCACTCCTAAAGAAAAACACACTGAATCAACTATACTAAAGGAGGCCAAATCAAAGGCCCATGTGGAATAAAAATTTAAAGTATGTTTAATACATATCCTCAGAGAGATAAGAAAGACTTTTTGAAACAGGAAGTTCAAATAAGCTGTTAGAGAAAAGAATCAATTAGAAAAATTCAGGATGATTCTTAAAAATCGTCACAAATCTGGTTTAAGACAGAACTACTTTGTGCAACATAATTATAAATTTCCTTCTGGGGAGAAATTAGCATTCTCCAAAAAATGCTCAAGCAATTTGCTTATACACTTGAATGTGATTAAGACATCTTCCGGGAAAATAGTGATTCGTCCTGACTTGATATAGGTTTGCCACCTTGTGTCCGAAGTCTTCATCAGCACCACTATATATCTAAGGCTTATGGGAGGCCTGCTCTGGCTTAGTATCTCACACTACATTGCCTGTGATCAAGACATCCATTTGACAGAAAGAGAGACTATGAGTGTGTGATAAGAGGATTCACTGCTCTTACCATCATCCAGAAGAATGAAAAAAAAAAGGTTTAACTAAGGTGCCACTTCAGATACAACTTAGGAGGTTAGGGCCATGTCTTCTGGGATATATTATATGCATTGAATCAATAAATGTATGATACCCTGTTCCCAATAGCTCGAAAATATGGATCTGGGAACCAATAGATGGAAGTAGAATTCGTCCTTCTAACTATTGCTCTCAATTACCCAGTCATGGAATGTATCCTTCCCATTCCCACAACTTTAGACTTTCCTAATAAAATGTCCTGGTTCCCAGAGGGGGAGTGCTTTCTCACAAGGACAGACATAGTAAGAGCTTCACTAAACTGGAAGCCAAAGACAAAGAATGACGTTTCTGTGCTGACAGGGCTCATCAATTCTCATTGCCATAAGGAACTAATACACAATAGAAACATACACAATAGAATACCTAGAATCCAGGGAATTCACTGAGTATGATAGCTCATATCCAAATATGCCCTCCCCTCGAAGAGTCTTTTCCTGCAATATTTACAGCCATACACAGTCTCTTCCCATGTTAAACGTGGACCAGCAATGTGTAACAAATAGAATGCAACAGAAGTTGAATCTATAAATTACTTTGGGCAGTATGGCCATTTTCACGATATTGATTCTTCCTAACCATGAGCATAGAATGTTTCTCCATCTGTTTGTGTCCTCTCATTTCGTTGAGCAGTGGTTTGTAGTTCTTGAAGAGGTCCTTTACATTCTTTGTTAGCTGTATTCCTAGGTATTTTATTCTCTTTGTAGCAATTGTGAATGGCAGTTCGTTCTTGATTTGGCTCTCTGTAAGTCTGTTTTTGGTGTGTAGGAATGCTTGTGATTTTTGCTTTTGATTTTGTATCCTGAGACTTTGCTGAAGTCGCTTATCAGTTTCAGGAGATTTTGGGCTGAGATGATGGGGTCGTTTAAATATACAATCATGTCATCTGCAAATAGAGACAATTTGACTTCCTCCTTTCCTAATTGGATACACTTTATTTCTTTTTCTTGCCTGATTGCTCTGGCTAGAACTTCCAATACTATATTGAATAGTAGTGGTGAGAGAGGGCATCCTTGTGTAGTGCCAGATTTCAAAGGGAATGCTTCCAGTTTTTGCCCATTCAGTATGATATTGTCTGTGGCTTTGTCATAAATAGCTTTTATTATTTTGAGATACGTTCCATCGATACCTAGTTTATTGAGAGTTTTTAGCATAAAGCGCTGTTGAATTTTGTCAAAGGCCTTCTCTGCATCAGTTGAGATAATCATGTGGTTTTTGTCTTTGGCTCTGTTTATGTGGTGAATTACGTTTATAGACTTGCGTATGTTGAACCAGCCTTGCATCCCCGGGATGAAGCCTACTTGATTGTATTGGATAAGCTTTTGGATGTGCTGTTGCAATCGGTTTGCCAGTATTTCACTGGAGATTTTTGCATCTATGTCCATCATGGATATTGGCCTGAAGTTTTCTTTTCTTGTTGAGTCTCTGCCGGGTTTTGGTATCAGGATGATGTTGGTCTCATAAAATGATTTGGGAAGGATTCCCTCTTTTTGGATGGTTTGGAATAGTTTCAGAAGGAGTGGTACCAGCTCCTCTTTGTATGTCTGGTAGAATTTGGCTGTGAACCCATCTGGACCTGGGCTTTTTTTGGGTGGTAGGCTCTTAATTGCTACCTCAACTTCAGCCCTTGTTATTGGTCTATTCAGGGTTTCGACTTCTTCCTGGTTTAGGCTTGGGAGGATGCAAGTGTCCAGGAATTTATCCATTTCTTCCAGATTTACTGGTTTATGTACATAGAGTTGTTTGTAGTAATCTCTGATGGTGGTTTGTATTTCTGTGGAATCGTGGTGATATCCGCTCTATCACTTTTTTATTGCATCTATTTGATTATTCTCTTTTTTTTTTTTTATTAATCTGGCTACTGGTCTGTCTGTTTTGTAGATCTTTTCAAAAAACTAGCTCCTGGATTTATTGATTTTTTGAAGGTTTTTTTGTGTCTCTATCTCCTTCAGTTCTGCTCTGATCTTAGTTATTTCTTGTCTTCTGCTAGGTTTTGAGTTTTTTTGATCTTGCTCCTCTAGCTCTTTCAATTTTGACGATAAGGTATCGATTTTAGATCTTTCCTTGCTTCTCATATGGGCATTTATTGCTATATATTTTCCTCTAGACATTGCTTTAAATGTGTCCCAGAGATTCTGGTATGTTTTGTCTTCATTCTCATTGGTTTCAAATAGGTCATCAAAAGCCTTGTAGCTTCTGAGTTGGTTTCTTGAAACACTGGTTCTTGGAGCCTGAAACTCCATCTAAGAAGCCCTGCTACCCTGCTAGAGATCAGACAAAGAGGCCCTGAAAAACATGGAGAAAAAGAAGAGCCCAATGGAATCCAGCATTTCAGATGTCTCCAACAAGGCACCATTCGTGAGTGAGGCTGTCTTAGATCCTCAAAACAAACTCAGCCACCAGCTGAAGACCATCAAGTGACCCTAGTTGATATCACATGGAAAGAAGAATCTCTGAGTCTAACTCTCACAAAATTTTTGATTCACATGTAAATGTGCCAAAATAAAGGTGATGTTATTTTAAACCATTAAGTTTTGGAATAGTATGTTACACAGCAATAGATAACTGGAATACTGGGGCATCTCTTGATGTTTCCATTATTATCTGGTGATAGTAGCAAATGGGCAGTTGTGAGAAACCACAGCCTAAATGTCACAACCATAATCAGACAATACAAAAACAGCTAAGGGTTGAGACCCTTCTGAGATAAAAGTTGAAGTAACCCCATCAGACAAGCAACTGAGATCACTCCAAATGCTGTCTGCTAGGAAAGTCTAAACTGAGTGGTGGAGGAGGGGAGTGAGGAGTAACATAAATGATGACATCTGGACCACTTGCCACAACAGAAGTGATAACTTGTTTCACTAACCCTCTTGCCTTAAGTCTTTCCAGAGATTCTGACTTGCTTCAGTCTCAAAGGAACTCTCTGAAGCTTGAACTTCTATTTCCCTCAGAGGAAGGCAGTGTAGACATCTTTTTCCTATTGTATTTAAGGGTGGCCAGATATAATGGGAGACTACCGAAGATCTGAGAAGGATAAACTATATAAGATGCCTCCTATTTACCATTTCAGATTCCCTTGGCCTCATCTATCTTCAGAAGAATTAGCCACTTGTTCTAGTTCCTATTACCTAGGTAGACATCAACTCTAGGTGGACTTTTAAAACTTCTTGCAGGCAAAAGTCAAGCCACAAAATCCTAGCTTATGCTCACACTATCGCTTGCTGCTTTCTACCCCAGGACTTCCCTGTTGACATTAAAGCATGAAACATCACAGGCCATGCTCAGTATCCACACATGCCAGTCCAAAAGTGCAGAGAAATTTATGCCCACTGAGACAAATCTTGGACCAGTAGAAGACAGGAGCCAGTGGATAAGTTATTTTTCCTTCATCCTCCAGATACAATGTCCTAAAATAGTTTTTGTATGGATTATCACAATAAAGGCACATGAGGATGAATAATTAGTCATGTTCAGTGACAAGTAATGGCCAACTTGGTGATGCTTTATTGTATCATCTCTTCCTGCCTCACTATGTTTTACGTTCACTACTGCCCCCTGGTACACTGAGAAAGAGAACACAAACCTCTGCCTCAGCCTCTGCTTTCCAGAAACCCAGGCTAAGATAAAGAGTGAAGAATATATGAATATACTATGTCAAATGGATAGCCACAAAAAATTTTGAGTTAAAACTACAGGTGATGTCAACGTGGTAGTTGAAAGAACAGGCAAGAGGAAAGAGAGAGGGCTGAGGTGTCATCTGGTTCAGATGGAAGATTTGGCATTGATAACCCTCGAAAATGGATAGAAAACAACTATGATTATGGAACTTAATAAATTATAGTAAACCAAAAACTATGATTATAGAACTTAATGAATTATAGTAAACCTCAAGAACAATTTAAAAAATTATACAGCTACTTGAAGAAAGTAATATCTAGCCAAAAATGGAGGGGAAATTTAAAGTTACACTGAAATAAAGTGTAGTAAATTGTTTCAAGAAGTGATCATGTTTATGTTTATGCATGGTCAAGGCTTTCTGGGAAATTTTTACTAAGACCTGGGTTAAAACCTTGGAATCTTAATGATGATTGAGTGGAGATTTACAGCGTAGGAGGTATGTGCTACATTTCAGAAAAGCAATGAAGCCCAGGAGCATGAAGGCATCACAGAGGTTGTATTCAGAGATACTTGTCTTATCTTCCCCTGGAAACATTTACTTACCTTCCAAATAGTAAAAACTCTTTGGATACATTTTCTTTCCCCCACAACAAGACTTTGGAGGATGCTTTCCTTTATTTACATTTCAGATCAATTCCTTCTCAGAGAGAAGGGGGAAGCGCTGTCTCGCTCTTATATAAAACCAAGATTTATATTTTGTGGATTCTTCACTTACATACAGATCCCACTATGTAGAGAATGACAGCTGACTCTTACCACATTAACCTGAGGGGAAGAATCTGGGAGAAAATGAAATTGAGGTGGCTACAGCTGTGAATAAGTAATAATCTTCCCCTGTTACAGAAAGCACATATCTCTCTGCCAGGATAATATAAATAAATACAAAATATTGAAAACTTAATAACATGTATAAATAAAGATAGCAAGAATAAGTTCTAATATAACAGCATAGTAACAATAATTATAATACATATAATAGGTGAAACCTAATAGTCACCTAAGTATAATTTAATATAAATAAAACACAGTTTTGCTATGTATTTTTCTATGACACATACCATAATGGCATTTGCTTCTAATGGACATTTGAGTTGTTAAAACAATTCTGCTATTATAAAGAGTGAGGCTATTATCATCTTTTAGTCAAATCCTTTCACATAGACTTAATTTTAGCCCATGCTCTTTCCACTTAACCAAGTTGCCAAATTTGTATCTCACATATATATAGCACTATAGGTGCTAATAAGGAAATATGTTCAAGATACAGTGTTAAGTGATAAAAACATGTTTCAGAACAGTATATTAAATCTTGCATCTGTTAAATATATTTATATATCTTCATATAAGCATAGAATATTTCTGAAGTAACACTTTAGATTAGTTACTTCTGGGGAGTAGTTCTTGGGTAACCAAGGTAAGAGGAAGGAAACTTCATTTTACCCACTTTTGTACAGTTATACTTTTACCTCTCGTTTATACTGCTTTTAAGATAATTCTTTGGAAATTATTTAAGAAGAACTAATGGCCACAAATACTAGTAGTATTAGAAGCAGTGGTAGCAGGAATATTGCAACCATCAACACTTGTAAAAGTTGTAAGTAGAATAAAAAGCAATAATCACAAGACAATTGGTAGCTCTCTTCCCCTTTCTCTAAGAGTCTTGAAAAACTGTTACTTCTCTAGATTCTTGGCAAGAGTGCTCTATCTCTTCAAGCTTGGGCTATGGAATTATATTAACCTGGCCAGAGAATATCTTCCTCCTCTTAACTCTGTATCCCTCACGTCTGAGCCCTGAAAAGATCAAACTATTATTTAAGCCACCCATATAATTTGAGAATTGTGTTTCTTCCAATGCTGTATCATTACTTTTGAAGGATTTCCTATGCTTTAGACATATGGATATTATTC
Organism: Cacajao melanocephalus; assembly: GCA_963573385.1. Lineage (NCBI taxonomy): Eukaryota > Metazoa > Chordata > Mammalia > Primates > Pitheciidae > Cacajao > Cacajao melanocephalus. The sequence continues at coordinate 23,342 of CAUYLG010023296.1, read as the reverse complement.
ATTCTAAAAGTTGGCAAAGTAAGGGATTAGCTGAGAGTGGACAATGTGGGGTAACTAATGTGAGACCATACCCTTCAAAAAATGCCATCTTGCATTTAGTTTTTAAGCCCTTATTTCCAATTCCCATTTATGAATTTTCTGTGCATTATCAAGATGCCCTCTTACATACGGCTAATATCTGAAGTTTCTACCCAGATCGTCTTTACCTTTGAAGTTGGCCTCAAAGGTAAAGCCCAACCCTTTGAGGTTGGCCTCAAAGGGAAAATCTAAAGGATCTCCTTCTGCTACAGAAATACATTTCCCTTTTTATACACAAAAGGATGCATGTACCAACTGTGACCTTTACCTGCAGGTTTCAGGCAGCTATTTGATTTTCTGTTCAAGGAGAGTAGTGTAACCCTGGCAACCAGATACCATGGTGTGGATGGCACATCTAATATCCAAAGTCTGATGGGGACACATGCTAATTGCAAGCAGAGCTACCTTTTTTTCATACTTTAACAGCGCTCAAAATTGAGCTTCTCCGCAAAGCAGAATATTCCTCTTTCCTGGACACAATAGGACTACCAGTGGTGTGCCAGGTTTACCAGCTCTGCTCTTCATTACCCCCAAATCTAGATGGAGTTCAATCTTTAAGCTCCTCCTAAGTCACAGAACCCAGAGAGCTAGCATTCAAAACACTGAGGATGACATACCATGATTTCACACCAGGACAATGAGCTGTAGGATAGTTAGTCAAATGTAGGAGCTTCTATGGTTAGGGAACTTTATCTCTCTTATCAGTACCTCATGCAACTTAGAAATTTGGTCTAGTGTTGAGGATACTTGGACTAGTGTATCAGTATCACACTAGCTGTGTGAATGTGAGTGTGTTGATATGTGTCTCTTAACATTCTTGCATTGCAGTATTTTATCTAAGTCAAGTCTAAAATGGAGTATTAAATATGGAAATATGTACATCTTAAGACTGATGAAATCGTGATAGATACGGTAGGTTAAATCCTGTAACAGGTAACCTCCAGATCTCAGAAGCATAACACTGTAGATTATTTCTTGTTCATATAACTCAGTAATTCAGTGATTCATGGTCTATGCTCTTTCTATAGTGCAGCTCCACCCTCATGCAGATCCTCAGACCCCTCCTCATTCAGCTAAGACATGTATAATTTCTGCTCACCTTTGGTTGGCCAGAACTAGTCATGTGACCATGCCAAATCGCAAGCGAGTCTAGGAAATGTAGTCTCACTGTGTGCTTTGGAAAAAAAGGAAAGAAACTGTGGTGAATACTTAGTGGTCACCACTATAGTCTGGCACTCTATCAAATTCCAATTGATTTTTTTTCCCACATAGAGAACACCCTTCAACCTCTTACTCAAGAGAGACCACCAAAGTCCCATTGTGACCATGAGGATAGCTCAAAGTACAGGATCTCAGGGTAATGTGAAGTTCTATCAGTCCCATTCTTTCAGGATTAAGGCATCTAACATCCAGTACAGCAGAGACACTGGTTTCATATTCTATGTGAGACACCCAGATATCTTTCTTAAGAAGACTCAGAAGTGTCTAATGAGAGAGAAGAACCTAGGAAAGGGATTGGAGTCTTGGATAGACAATGGGCAGCTCTAAATCAGTCCTCCATTAAAATTCCCATGGCCTCAGCTATAGTCCCATGCTGGTGAGGATTTGGGATCAGACAACATAATCACAAATGAAAGTGAAGAAGGGGTTGTCAAGTGACTTTCTTTTTTTCTCTTGTAACTCCCCTATTCTGAGAATCAATCAAATGACTTTCCTGAGGTCACGTGGTGAGATAAAAACCTTCCAGACCCTTGCAAGTCCTCACATATTCCTTTATTTTAGTTTCCATCCAGCATCATCATTCATCCTCTTCAGTGATCTTCTAAATACATACATTCTCCTTACTGAGCAGACCAAACACCTCTTTCCTTTAGAGCCCTCCATGACAGATAACAACAGGCTGGAACCCAGTGTAATGTAATGTCCATGTGTAAATGTGTGTGTTTGTGCATGTGCTTGATTCCACTTTCCTAATGGGTAGGCACCATGGGTGTGCCATCTCAATGGCACCCTCTTTCTATCTTCCTGTCCTCATAATGCACCGAGGCTGGGTTGATGCCTTGCTTTGCCTGGCACCTGGCACAGGATCTGTTTACAAAGGCATTTCATAAAAAAGGATCAGCAGTATCTCCAAGGGCAAAGAGGGTCCTACCTTCTCAGAAACAGGAGACTGGGAATGTCCTGGTCCCCACTTCTCTTTTCCATGTGCTGTGTGACCTTGAGAAATTCCCTTCCCTTCTCTGAGTATTGGTGTTTTGTTTTGTTTTTTTGCTTTAAAAATGAGAAAATTTGGCACAATTAATTTTAAAATATTTTTCAAGTGGAATATACAATGACCTTAATTAGGTTCAGGTGACCTGTTAAAAATGGGTTGGCTGTTTTTCTTTTTTCATAACTTTTACTCTTGGAATCTAGAAACCTCTTTTCCAGATCTTGTAGGCTTCAGTTTACCTCTAATTACATATCCACACCATCCCACATGATTCTTCCTGATTACTACTCCTAACAAAGTCATGCTCACAGGCACACATATACATACTCACAACTCTGTTGTTCTCTCTAAAACAGTTGGCTAGGCTGCCTTATGGTTTTACACAAAACAACTCCTAGAGTGCCATGGAAAAGAATAACATTTCATTAAGTACCTGTTACATAACAGGTACTTTGCATTTACCCTAGTTAACCCCCATAATTTTTAAAGCTAGGTCTTATTATTTCCCTTGCTACATATGAAGATATTGGGGCTCAAAGAAATTAAACTTTTTGTTAGCACCAATTCTGGATAGAAGTGGAATTCGACCTCAGGTTTATCTGATTTCATAGCCCTGCCATCTTCTTAGAAGTTTTAGGCTTTCTGTCTCTCATTGGATCACAGAACACATATTGGCTTAAAGAAAATTATCCGTCAGAAACATTTAGGTTATCCTTGTTTCTTGCTTAGTTCAAACCATCCTTTAACCCCAGAGGCACTGAGACAGCATCTGGACTGTGGTGATATTAGACAAGGAGGAGTTAAAATATATTATTCTTCACAGATCTCTATGAAAACAAATAAGAGGTTGGTTTCTAAGGTTGACTGCCACATAGTTTTCTGTTGGCTAGTGCTATGGAAACAGACTTGGGCTAGTGGAGCTTTTTTTAATTGGGCATGTTGTCATAGACATGGTGAGTGAGAGAGTGTGGCTCATATAAAAATGTTGTCTAGTAATAGGAGAGCTACACTGTTTTCATTAAGAAGGGAAAAGTGAGACTGTAGAAAATATTTGATTGAGAATATGAATTAAAGTCCAGATATGAAAATAAACACTCTTGTTTTTACAAATACACCTTTTCCACCTACTCTGAATTAGCTGCTATTTATTTATTTTGTTTTCAGTATGAGAATTTATTTTGCTTCAGGGTGAGTAGCAAAAATACCAAAAAGATTTATCTCATTTTGCAGAAAAGCAAACTAAAGCCACAAAACCTAATGGCTTATTTACAAAATGAATGTCTGTCTTAGACCAATATACTTATACTCTGAGAAAATTTGTATATTTGAAAATAATTATTCTGACTCCCGTATAGTCCTTTTAATAAATGTAACATGTCATTTTCTTGTGAAAAACCATGTATACTTATTAATATAATTTAAAAATAGAAAGTAGAAAACCACAAAAACATCTCTGCCCCCACCCCCAATCATAAAGGATTACTCTTGACATTTTGGCCAATTTTTTTCTATCTTTTTAAGCTAATATGAGAAGATTTTTAAACACAGTATTTGTGCTTCTGCTACAGTCATAAATATATAACATAATCACTTTTCTCACATATTATAAATACATCTCCATGGTTTTACAGCTTTGGTAAACACATTTTAAAAATAAGAGGACTTTATATTAATTTTGCATATTGAGCAGTTTTTCAAAACTTATTTTTAAAACTTTTTATTAAGGTAAGATTTACACACAGAAAAAGTCACCCTATTTAGTATGCAATTCTGTGAGTTTTGACAAGTACATATATGACAAATGTATGGCAAATGCAACCATCACCATAATCAATACATAATCTATCACCAAAAAAATTACCTTATGCCGTTTTATAGTCAAATTTTCCCCTATGCCAACTTCCAGAAACCACTGATCTGTATTTTATCTCTGTAGTTTTGCCCATTCTAGAATGGCATGTTGAGGGAATCAAACAGTGTATAGCTTTTTGAGTCTAGCTGCCTTCACTTAGCTTAAGGAATTTAAGATTCATCCCTGTTGCTGCTTGCATTCGGGTTCTCCTCTTTTTATTTTGAATAGTATTCCAGTGTATGGCTGTACCACAGTTTGTTTATCCATTCCCCAGCTGAAGGCCATTTAGGTTGCTTCCAGTTTGGCGAGCTTATGAATAAAGGTACCATAGACATTTATCCACCGGTTTCTCTGTGAACATAAGTTTTCATATCTCTCAGGTCATATGGCAAGTATATGTTTTTGTTTTCGTTTTTTGAGATGGAGTCTCACTCCATTGCCCAGGCTAGAGTACAGTGGCGCAATCTCAGCTCACTGCAACCTTTGCTTCCCAGCTTCAAGCGATTCTCCTGCCTCAGCCTCCTGAGTAGCTGGGATTACAGGTGCACACCACTATGCCTGGCTAATTTTTGTATTTTTAGTATAGATGCGTTTTCATCATGTTGGCCAGGCTAGTCTCAAACTCTTGACCTCAGGTGATCTGCCCACCTTGGCCTCCCAAAGTGCTGGGATTACAGGTGTGAGTCACTGTACCCAGCCACAAGTATATGTTTATAAGAAATTGCAAATCTGTTTCCAAAGTGATTGTGTATCATTTGGCATTCCCACCTGCAAAGTATAAGAGTTTCAGTTGCTCTTCTTCTTCATCCATACGTGGTAGTGTCTTTTTCCCCCCATTTTACTCATACTAATAAACACATACTGGTATTCATTATAATTTTAATTTGCATTTCTCTAATAATTAATGATGTGGAGTACTTTTTATGTAGTGCCTTATGAGTTTGGCAAGTATAGCTAGAATCCAATATTTTCAATTTTTTGAAAATTTATTTATGATATTAACTATTAACAGTAATGTGATATACATCTTTCTTCATAAATGGGCCAAAAGAGATGTAACAGTTTGATGAAACTAAGTTAGTTGTATCAGATTTTATTTTCATCGAAAACATACAAGAACAGTAGAGCGCTGGCTTCAATATTATATCTTAAAATTTTTCTTAACAGCTTTTTGAGATAATTCACATACCATAAAATTAGCTCATTTAAGGTGTACAACTCAGTAACTCTTAATTGATAAAGTTGTACATCCATTACCAAATTCAATTTTAGGACATTTTCAGTATTCTCCTTCCAAAAAATAACTTCATATTCCTTAGCTGTCAATACCCCGCTTCCACACTCCATCCTCCTCATCCTTTGGCAACCACTAATCTGTATTCTGTCTCTACTGATTTGCCAATTCTGGAGATTTTGCATAAATGTGATCACGGTTCTTTGCTACTGGCTTTTTTCACTTTGCATAATGTTTTCAACCTTCATCCATGTTTTAGCATGGATCAGTATTTCATTTCTTTTTATTACTGAATAATATACCATTGTCTGAATCTCACCTTTTATTTGTCCATTCATTAGTTGATGGACATTTGGATGCTTCTACTTGCTATTATGAATAATACAGCTATGAATATTTGTGTACAAGTGTTTGTGTAGACACGTTCTCACTTCCCTTGGATATATAGCTAAGAGTAAAATTTCTGGATCATATTTTAACTCTACATTTAACCATCTGAGGAACTACCAGACTGTTTTCCAAAGTGGCTGCACCATTTAACATTCCCAGCGGCAATGTATGAATGTTTCAATTTCTCCACATTCTTCTTAATACTTGTTATTATCTGACATTTTTGTTACAATTATCTGAGTAGGTGTGAAGTAATGTCTCTTTGTGGCTTTTATTTGTATTTCCCTTTGAGCTAATAATTTTAAGCATATTTTAATATACTTATTAGGCAATTGTATATCTTCTTTGGAGAACTATGTATTCAAGTGTATTGTCCATTTTAATTGGGTAATTCGTCTTTTATTATTGATTTGCAAGGGTTTATTATATATTCTAGATGTAAGTCCCACATCTGATATGTCTTTTACAAAATTTCTTTTATTCTTTAGCTTGTCTTTTCAATTTCTTGATGGTGTCCTTTGAAGCACAAGTTTTAAACTTTGATAATGTCTAATTTGTCTGTTCTCTTTTCTGCTGCTTGTGCTATGTTTCTTTCAAGAGTTTCAAAATTTAGCACTTATGTTTAGGTCTTTGGTTCATTTTGAGTGTTTTTTAAAAACATGCTGTGAGGTAGGGTGTCCTTTTTTATTCTTTGCATGTAGATAGTAGATTCAACACATTTTTTGCCCACCTGAATCTTTGCTTATTTTATCAATAAAAAAATTGTGTCAATGGAGTTTCACTTTTACTTTTGTTTACTAAGAAAATTGAACATCCATATTTTCAAGGTAAGAACAAGTGTTGACCTCCCTAGATGCTGATATTCATAAATGGATTGCTAGGCTAGATTTGTCAGGAAGAATTATTTCATGTAGACGGTAGTGGGAATTTGGACTAGACAATAGGAAGGCACACTTCATCTTAGGTAACAAATGAGTAAATAAAGTAATTCCCTCATCTCACGTTTTCTAGAAAAATAAAAAAAAAGGAGAGTAAAACAAACAGAATAAATCACTCAGGCCCACATTCTATATTATTTTACCATTCAATCCAGTTCAGAGTATATTTACTACATTTTGACTATGTGCCAGGCACAATTATGCTTAGGACTGGGATACAATAGAAGACCCTAGGAACTCACAGTTTAACAGGCAGACAAACAAATAAGCAATTACATTATAGTATGCAACATTCTCCAATGGAGGTAACTGACAGGTTCTAGTGATCCTGATAGTAGAGACATCTAGGTCTGGCAAACAGGCCCTCATAAATGGGCTTAGTGCACTTATCACAGAGACCCCAGAGAAATATCTCGGCCATTGCACCATGTGAGGTTACAGCAAAAAAATGGCCATTTATGAGGAAGTGGTCCCTCACAAGACATTGAATCTATCAGCACCCTGATTTTGGACTTCCCAGCCTCCAGAACTGTGAGAAACAATCCCATCAAAAAGTGGGCTAAGGATGTGAATAGACAATTCTCAAAAGAAGTTATACAAATGGCCAGCAAACATATGAAAAAAATGCATCACTAATGATCAGGGAAATGCAAATCAAAACATCAATGCAATACCACCTTACTCCTGCAAGAATGCCCATAATTAAAAAAATCAAAAACCGTTAGATGTTGGTGTGAATGTGGTGAACAGGGAACACTTCTACACTGCTGGTGGGAATGTAACCTAGTACACCCACTATGGAAAACAGTGTGGAGATTCCTTAAAGATCTAAATGTAGAACTACCATTTGATCCAGCAATCCCACTACCAGCTGTCTACATGTGTGTGCAGGTATCTTTTTCAAACAATGACTTATTTTCTTCTGAGTAGATACCCAGTAGTGGGATTGCTGCATCAAATGGTATTTATAGCAGCACAGTTCACAATTGCAAAATTGTAGAACCAACCCAAATGCCCATTAATCAATATATATATATATGATGGAATATATATATGATGGAATACTACACAGTCATAAAAAGGAATGAACAGCATTTGCAGTGACCTGGATGAGACTGAAGACTATTATTCTAAGTGATGTAACTCAGGAATGGAAAACCAAACATTGTATGTTCTCAGTGACATGTGGGAGCTAAGTTAAAAGTATGCAAAGGCACAAGAATGATACAAGGGACTTTGGGGACTTGGGGCAAAGAGTGGGAGGGAGGCGAGAGATAAAAGACTATAAACATGGTACAGAGTATACATGGATGATGGGTGCACCAAAATCTCACAAATCACCACTAAGAAACTTATTCATGTAACCAAATACCACCTGTACCCCAATAACATATGGAAAAAAATGCATTTTCAACTTCCTATATATATATATATATTTTTTTTAAGCCAGAGTCTCTGTTGCCCAGGCTGCATTACAGTGGCATGATCGCAGCTCACTGCAACCTCTGCCTCTTGGTTCAAGTGATACTCATGCCTCAGTCTCCCAAGTAGTTGGGATTACCGGTGTGCATCACCACACCTGGCTATTTTTTGTGTGTGTGTTTTTAGCAGAGATGGGGTTTTGCCATATTGGTGAGTCTGGTCTCAAACTCCTGGCCTCAAGTGATCTGCCCACTTAGGCTTCCCAAAGTGCTGGGACTATAGGCATGAGCCACTGTGCCTGGCCAACTTACAGTATTTTCAGTTTATGATGAGTTCATCAAGACATAACTCCATTTTAAGTTGAGGAGCATCTGTATAAGATTTTTAAGTGAATTTGTTTCCAAATATCTCACTGTTTTATTAATCCTAACAATTTCTTTATAGATTCTTTCAAATTTTGTATATACACAATTGTATCTTCTGCAAGGAATGACAGTATTTTTTTCCTCTTAACATGAACTATTTTTTTTTCTTGCCATATTGGACTATTATCATTGGTTTATTGTTGAATAAAAACAATCTCATGTATGTAGTGTGATGCTTCTGGCTATATTCTTTTTACTTAGAATTGTCTTGGCTATTCGGGCTCTTTTTTGATCCATATAAATTTTAGAATGGTTTTCCTTAATTCTTGGGAAAAAATGACATTGGTAATTTTATAGGAATAGTGTTGAACGTGTAGATTGCTTTGGGAAGTATGGACATTTTAATTATATTGATTTTTCTAAATAATGAGCATGGAATGCTTTTCCATTTGTGTTATCTCTGATTTCTTTCAGCAGTGATTTGTAGTTCTCCTTGTAGAGATCTTTCAGCTATTTGATTAGTTGTATTCCTAGGTATTCTATTTTTTGTAGCCTTTGTAAATTGAATTGCGCTCTTGATTTCATTCTCAGACTGAACATTATTTGGTGTATAGAAATGCAACAGATTTTTGTGCATTGATTTTGTATCCTGAGACTTTGCTGAAGTCATTTATCAGGATTGGAAACCTTTTGGTGGAATCTTTAGGGTTTTTTAGGTATAGATTCATATCATCAGCAAAGAGAGATAATTTGACTTCTTCTTTTCCTATTTGGATGCTTTTTCTTGCCTGGTTGCTGTGGCTAGCACTTCTTTATTTTTAATGAATAATTTTTAAATTGTATTCTTTCTTTCTCCGTTAATTAGCAGTAGCACATTATTTTAGTAGTTACTTTAGAAATTATCACATGTACCTACAATATAAAATCTAATATAAATAATTATTCTTACCGTTTCCCAGAAAATGTAAGGGCCATGGAAGCCTTTTTTTTCTTCTTTTTTTGAGACAGAGTTTCACTCTTGTCATCCAGGCTGGAGTGCAATGGTGTAATCTTGGCTCATGGCAACCTCTGCCTCTGGATTCAAGTGATTCTCCTGCCTCAGCCTCCCAAGTAGGGAGATTACAGGCATGCACCACCGTGCCAGACTAATTTTTGTATCATTAGTAGAGACAGCGTTTCACCATGTTAGTCAGACTAGTCTTGAACTCCTGACCTCAGGTGATCTGCCTGCCTTGGCCTCCCAAAGTGCTGGGATCACAGGCGTGAACCACCATGCGTGGCCCACAGAAGACTTTGATACCATTTACCCCTTCCTATATTTACATGCTATTGTTACCATGCATTTATTCCTGTATTTAAATGCCTCAAGTCATTATTATTATTGATTTTGGAGACAAAACTTTATTTAGATGTATCCACATTTTAGTAATTATTATTTCTCCTTTTGTATTCTTAAAACTCCAACTTTTCCTTTTTTCTTCTAAAAAACATCTTTTATTTTATGTATTAGTGTAGGTTTGCTGATAACAAATTTTCTCAGTTTTTGTTTGTTTGAAAATGCACCTTATTTCACCTTCATTTTTGAAGAATATTTTTTGCTGAATATTGAACTCTAGATTGGCAGTCTATTTTCTTTCAGCACTTTGGAGATATTATTACTTTGTCTTAGGGATAATGGATGAATGATCACAGTTCATACAAGATGCAAGGTAAGATATTTAGAATATGCTTATAAAGGTTCCAAAGTTAAAGAAAAAGTCTCAGGCTCTCTCTCTCTCTCTCTCTCTCGCTCTCTCTCTCTCTCTCTGTCTTTCTCTCTCTCTCTCCCTCCCTCCCTACCTCCCTCCCTCTCTCTTTCTCTCTTCCCCTTCTCCCAATTTGAAAGATGGGGGACAGGGTACTATTAATTAAGAGAGACCAGGGTTTTAGTGGGACAGAAGAGAACATCTTAGGTCTCAGTTTAATACTCTGATTCCCTAATTGGGTCTGAGTCAAACAGGGTCAGAGCATGGAAACATGAATGATTGATTTCTCTGGGCCAGTTTCATTAAAACATGGTGAGGTGGCTCACACCTGTAATCTCAGCACTTTGGGAGGCAAGGCGAGCGGATCACTTGAGACCAGCCTGGCCAACATGATGAAACCCTGTCTCTATTTAAAACACAGAAATTAGCTGGGCATGGTAGCACATGCCTGTAATCCCAGCTGCTCAGGAGGCTGAGGCACAAGAATCATTTGAACTAGGAAGCGGAGGTTGCGGTGAGCTGAGAGCACACCACTGCACTTCAGCCTGAGCGACAGAGTGAGACTCTTTCTCAAAAATAATAATAATTTCAAAAAGGTGTTCTAATGCAGATATTTCTAAGGCACCTCCTCACCTACCCTCAGAGATGTAACCTCCTTTCATCTCACTAGATGGGTCTCTTCTATAATGTTAGTCTCATAGGGTGAGGGGACTATAAAGTTATAAGAAAGAGGCTTTTTCCAGGGGTTTGGTGTGGCAGGTAGGTAAAGGAAGGCAGAGTAACCCTTCCTGGGTGCGAAGCCAGGCTATTGAACAGATTGGTTTAAATTTTCAAGGTTTCAACTTGAAAGGCATTGCTAATCTATGTTCTGTTCCTGCCACCTGCAGCTCTAAGTCCTTTAGGAAGGACTATGATTTTAGGTATTTGCTCCTCTCGTCTAGCCTCCTACCTCTACCTCCATTTAAACCCTCCTTCCCCTCAACACACACATACGCACCAAATCTGGGTGTCAAGTTGTGCTATTCTGGCATTTTTGGAGAACAAACTCAGATTAGGCTTCCTAGAGCTCCAGTTCTCACAGGAAATAGAGGAGTCTTAGCTTTGGGATAAACACTGCAGATGAAAACTCTTAGAGATGCTGGATTTCCTTATCTTTGTGAAGCAACATAAAACCCCTTATGACCCTGAAGTGAAGAGGAATATATTTGCCACAACTTAGGGTCTAGATAACTGCCTCCTTGTAACAATTCTGCCCATTATGGCCCAAAAATCTTATATGGAAAACCCACGTCCCTACTTATGTTCCCTACAATCCTCTCTTATGAGCAGGAGATGTATTTATTTTAAGGTTAGGCTGTGGCATTAGACACATCTCCCGAAGCCAGAGTAAATGAGCCCCTCAGGATGACCCCGCCTTGCACCTCCACGGGCCTCCATCCATTGACGTCTTCGGTCGCATACAGGAATGCAAAGACCTCTCTGCCACTGCTGTAGCTCCTCTGTTCTGGCTATCCTAGCATTATTTAACACAGCAACCTGATTTCTAGAAATTCTTTCTAAATGCACACTAGCAAAAAAAAAAAAAAAAAAAAAGGTGAAATAATCTAGTAGTCGTGGTATTGGTAGCAAAATCTTTAAGTAGGGTTCACATTGCCATTGACTATGTGTGCGAAGCTCCAGACATATTTTAATTACTCAAGAAAGAGCAGCTATTAACATTTTCAGGCAAGATTAGAGAACAGAAATATTTTGGAAGTAGGCTATTTGGAAGTGGAATAAGAACAGAAATATAAAGCTTTAAAACTCCACCAAATATCTTCCTTCTCCTTCCCTAAAGCCTTGAAAGTCCTCCTTGGAACGCCCTTTCTGATACTGCTTAGCAGCCACCATTACATTTTTAAATAGCCGTATTGATTTTTCCCTGTCTTTACCAGCAAAATCCTCCAGGCTCTGTTGCCAGAGCAAAACACTCACTCTGCCTCTTTCAAGCTCTTTTCAAATGCAGTACACTGCGCCAGCTTTTCATGCATCGGTTTGGGGAAAAATCAACCTGAGAAAGCTATGGGATCTCTGCAGATTGCCTGCCTGTTCTTGGCCAGTGTCTGCAAATTAGAATCATGCAAGTCAGGGACAGCTGCAATTGAGTCAGTCAGGCTCTGGAGAGATTTGTAGATTCTTTTTTTTTTAATGCTGGAGAAAGGGAAATGGATAAAATTCCAGGGCTCTGGTTCACTTCTCTTTGCCCTTCAGATGTATGTTGTGATTCCCATAGTCATTCTGGCTGAGAGGGCAGTTGGTGGCTGCCAGCTCTTATCAAGACAACACCTGGGAAGTCAGATGCTGAATCCTACCTGCAGTGCTTGTAGCCCCACCAGAGCCCAGCCATGTAGACAGTGGCAACATGGCCCAGCAATGACATTTCGTGAAGACTGACTCCAGTGATCTCGACTGATGCTTTGTTCCTCGTGTTTCCTAGAAACAGCTACCCATTGAATAATGCTCTGCTAGGAGTGATGGAAAGAAGGGGGTCGCGCTCCAGTGCCCTTACAACCTGAGACCACTTTTCCCCAGGGCCTCTGTGGTTAGCAGCCCCTGGGCAGACCAGCGTGGCCCCTCTTCAACCCTCTGAGACAGGTGGGGAGGCAGGGAATGGGAGGACACAGCAAAGTAAGTATGTGGTAGGGAAAGCCCCAGTGAGAGGCTAGGACCTCCTATCTAAACACCTTTCCTCACTTTCCACCCCAGAAGTGTGGGATTAGGGAAAGGTTAGCGAAGCCTTCTTGGGACCAGCAAGAACTTTGAGTTTTTACTCATTAATTCACTTGAATTCTTGTGTGCTTAATGTTTAATATTATGACATATAGCAAAGATATACAGAACAATGTTCTATCATGTAGTAAATACCTATGTAATCACCACGAAGGCCAACAAACAACATTACCAATAGTCCAGAAGCTTACTTTGTGCTCTCCTTCGATCTCTGTTCTACCTCCTTTTCAAAGGCAATCACTACACTGACTTTTGAGGCAATCTATTCTTGTTTCTCTTAATTTTGTCTATCTCCTGATGTGGGAAAACTTTAGTATGTATCTTCTCGTGTCCAGCTTCTTTGGTTCAATATAATGTTTATAAGATTCATGATTTTACCCATAACTGTTGCTCGTCCAATGCCATTGTTTTACTGTATTTAAGTAATGAATGTACCATGAATTACTTATCTATTTTACCGTTGATGGACATTTGTTTTTTTTTCAGCTTTTGTCTACTAAGAATAGAGCCATTATCAACACTCTGATTCACGTGGCATATTTATAGTAGTTTACACTCAAGATTGGAATCACTGAGCCTAAGTTGTGTGTATCTTTAAATTTTATAGATAGTTTTAAACAGTTTACAAAGTGAATGAGAGTTCTCGTTGCTCCATATCCTCATCAACATTTGCTATTGTCAGTCTTTTTACTTTTGGCCATTCTGGTTCATGCTCATTATTTTTAACAAATATTTTCCTAATTACTGATGAGGATGAGCACTTTTTCATTTCTTTTTTGGGCACTTGTTTACATACAGATATAGATGTAGCTAGACAGAGAGAGAGAGAGAGAGAGAGAGAGGATAAAGATAGAGAGAGAGAGAGAGAGAGAGAAAGAATCCATTCAGGTCTCTTGCCTATTGTTCTTTGGGTTGTCTGTCTTTTTCTTATTGATTTGTGAGAGGTTTTTTTTTTTTGTATGCTGGATATGACCAGGTTGTTAGTGCTATATATTACAGAAATCTTCTTTTACTCTGTAACTTGACTTCTTTACCCTTGTCTTCTTTATATTCTTATTAAATTTATCTTCTGTAATTTCTTCTTTGATTTTTTAAAGATAATTTTTAAAAATTACTTCTGCAATTTATAGCTTTTAATTTATCTTAAGTTCTTCTTTAACTTGTATCAATAATAATGCATTGGATTTTACTTCGGCCTTTTTTCCCACTTTTGTCAGATTTATTTCCTATGTATTTTATATGTTTATGTCATTATGAAGCATACTTTATATTTTTATGTTATTACAGAAAAATAGTTGATTTTTGCTTATTTATTGGTATCTTTTGCTGAACAGTTTTCAGTTTGAATGTAGTGTAATTTACCTATCCTCTACCTATTACTAGTTCTTTTAATATTTTATTTATGAAGTCTTTATCTCTTTTCTGAAATCATAAAGCTATCTTCTCTTTTCTAAAATCATAAAGCTATCTTCTCTTCTAAAAGTTTATTGATTCATGTTTCACAATTAGATCTATAATTCTCCTGGAATTAGTTTTTAGGTGCAGTATGATGTAGAAGCCTAATTTTATATTGTCCAGCACAATGTTTTGAAAAGATTAACATTTCCTCCACTGCTCTGCAGTGGTCCACTTGTTATAAAGCAAGTGTCTTTATGTATGTGGGTTTGCCTTGTGTAAATAACTCATTTATTAGCTTATAATAACTGCTGACATTCTGTTGAACAAATTTTTCTGACTTGCCTACTTTTTAAAAACTCTTGTCTATTTTTAGTTCTTTACACTTTCACATAAATTTTAGACTGCTTTGTCATTTCTCGCAAAATTTAGGGGTTTTTATTAAAACTGCATTGTGTTTATAGACAAGTTTTATAATACTGAATTTCCCCATCCATAAACATGGTTTATTCTTTCATTTATTTAGCTGTTCTTTAATTTATCTCAATAATAATGTTTTGTTTTCCATATTGACTTCTTGACCATAGTTTGATTGCTACTAGCCATTTTATATTTTTGTGTCATTGTGAATGGTTGCTGTAACACAGATAAACAGTTGATTTTTCCTTATTAATGTTTTTAGACATTTTTTTTGAGACAGACTCTCACTCTGTCGCCAGGTTGGAGAGCAGTGGCACGATCTCGGCTTACTGCAACCTCTGCCTCCCAGGTTTAAGCAATCCTCCTGCCTCAGCCTCCCAAGTAGCTGGGACTGCAGGCGTGCACCCTTGTGCCCAGCTAATTTTTGTATTTTTAGTAGAGAAGGGGTTTCACCATGTTGGCCAGGATGGTCTCGATCTCTTGACCTTGTGATTCGCCCACCTCTGCCTCCCAAAGTGCTGGGATTACAGGCGTGAGCCACCGCGCCAGGCTGAGTGTTAGACATTTTTACCTAAATTATATTACTTGTGAATAATATTAATTTTATTTAATCATATTCAATCTCCTTAACTTTTATTTGTCCTACAGCCCTTATTAGGACTTCCAAAACAATGCTGAATGTATGATTTTTTTTCTTTATTCTGTTAATGTGGAGGATTTCATTGCTTGATTTTCAAATGTTAAATTAACCATGCATTTCTAGAACAGAACCATTTTGTCAGTGTGTATTACCACTTTAAAATATTGGTGAGTTTGCTAATATATAGGGTATTTCCATCTTTACTAAAGAATGAGATTTACCTGTAAGTTTTCTTTCTTATAGTACCCAATAGTACCCATACCAGATTTTGGTATCAAGGTTATGGTGACCTCCTAAAATTAGCTGAGCTCATATCTCTAGACCACCACTGCCCCCTGGCTCTTGGTCTAATCTTTCTTTAATATCTTGCTAGTTCTTCTGTGCCTTCAAGATTTTTTTCTTTTATTCAATTTTTCTAGTTGTTGTCAGTTGGGGACAGGAGTGCATTTCAAATCACCTTATATTTATACTTCATTCATTCCTTAAACATCTATTTATTTGGCCTTCCTGTGTGCTTTCCTCCTAATGAGTCAACAGTCCTATGGTAAAGGCACAAAAGGAACCATCAATTGCTGTCTAGCATGCTGAGTTCTCTGATAGAAGAGCTTTGTGAATACACTAAAACTGCACCTCAATGATTTAGAAGAACATAAAAAGAAACAGTTGGACAGAGAAAAGAGAAAAATATTCCAAGCAGAGGGAAAGCATATGCAAAGTTCTAGAGCTGAGAAGAGATTGTTTCATTTGGAGAACTGCCCTGATCCATGCTGGCAGGAGGAGAGTCCAGGTGCAGAAGAAGCTGGGACCTAGTTGTGAAGTGTTTGGCTGCCATGTATTTTCATTTGGACTTTATTCTTAAGGTGACAAGGAGCTAATGGTGGGTTCTGAGCTGCAGAGTGACACCACATGGCATTCGCATTTCAGACAGATTATTCTGCTTGTTGTGTGGAGAATGGATTGGGTAAGGAAGAGGTGGGGGTTGGAGAGCTTTCGGAAGATTGTTTTAGTGATTAGATAACAGATGATGGTGTCTTCTCTTGGGTAATGGTGAAAAGTTGGATCGAAGTCGACTGTCATGAGGTATTTAAGAAGCACACATTGACGTGCATAAATATAGGAGCAGTGAGAAGAAAAAAAGGAGCTTAATGATTCCAATATTTGTAGGTTAGACAAGTGCATGGAGTAGGGAAAACAAAGTCAACCATTGTCTTTCTATTATAAGAGGTAGGTGTTGCTAGAGACTAGTCAAAACCAAAAATAAACAACACACATGAAAATAAACAACGTGCCTTATTGGCATTTTTATAAACATGACGTTGGGTGTATAAACATATAGTTGCCAGATATAGCTTTCACAGAGATTATTCTGCTCTCACTACACAGAGCACCAAGATCAGGAAGAATAAATTTTGTTTTAAATTCCAAACATACTGAGCACCACATCATTCAGGGTACTTGATGTCAGTCACCTGCCACCTGATAATAGATCACTAGCAACAATAACAAGGGCAGAAAGCTGGCCACCACCTCAGCCCTGGGTCAATTCGCTGAAGCTCAATTTGTCATAAATGAATAGTTTTTAATTAGCTCATCCAATTATCTACTGATCAGTCAATCAATGATATTTTAACTGAATAACAATTCACTGTAAACTCTTGGGCAAATAAACTAGAATAAGACACCTTACTGAGTGACCTTCCTGCAAGGGGCAGTGCAAGTGCCATGGAAGTCATAAGCATAGAATACCACGAAACACTAGATTTTGTGCATAAGAGAAATGTTATTTTTTCTTATATAAAATATAAAGACAGGAAAATGTAAAAGCCAAGGCAAGAGAAGGGATGATGCTGATGCAAAACTGAATTGAAAAAAATTCTTAAATATTTAGCAAATTACTCTTTTAGTGAAATGATTTTGAAAAATGAGTTTTCAGATACTTAACCCTCTTTTTCTTTTAATCTTTCTGAAACTGCTCCCTCACCTGTAAAATGAAGATAATAACAATACCTACATTGTAGGGTTATTGTAAGGATTACATAAAATAATAAATAAAAATTACAAAGCACTGTACCTAGCACACATAAAGTGATCGACAATCAAGTTATAGCTGATACTATTAACTCAATAAATGCTTTTTGAATTGATGATATAAAAGCCAGATGGTCAAATAAAATCTGTCAGTGGAAAATGATTGGCTATAGTGTGCCCGACATTTCCATCAGTTCTTTATTTGATGTTTAAAATCATTCTCTGAAGAAAAGGCATATTTTATTAATCCTCAAGTTCTTCAGCATATTAATAATAAAAGCTTGGCATATAATATCAACAAGTCTGGCTGTTGTACCCAAAGAAAATCCAGATTATTTTAAGGTGAGTTTGCTTCCTGTTCATCTGACTCATCATCCATAACTTGTTCTATGCCTTCTACCTCTGGAATATAAAACTGCATCCTGTCTGAATTCCATTTTCAGAGTAACGATTGAACTAGGGAAGCTGGTACAAGAACCCTGGAGTTTCAGTCACACGATGCCATCTTCAGAGCTTTTGTAGATCATGTCTCCTCCATCTTCCTGCACAGTTGGCTGTAGTCTAGTACCTAACAGTTCCCTAATCATTGCCACAGCTTCATCATCTTCAGATCCTGCTTCTCCTGAAGATGCTTCCTCAGTAACTGTGGTAAACCAGATGCAAAGAAGTCCATGATTGTTGAGTAAATATTTGGTTTCAGTGAATTCCAGTCTTATTCTTCATTTTCCTTTGTGACAGTGTTTGTACTCCTTCAATCCTAAATAACTGCCTAGCCAGAGGGGAGCGAAATGCTGCAGCTGAGGTGGGAAAATCCATGGTCCTTGTCTCAAAAACTGGTTTTCCTGGTATAGACTTTAAGCCGTTAGGATTTGGGGTATCTTGTGTTTGAATAAACATGTATCTCCCTGGGTTACAAAAGGCTGCAGGTAGTGGGAAAATTGGTCTTTGGACAAATTGATGCAGAGGCTGTTTCTTAGTGGCGTATAGATTCTTCAACACATGACAGGATTGCCTGCGCAGCCCTGGCAACAGTCTCAGCTCCCCAGCCCTGCCAGACTGCCTTCCCCACCCCAGGCTGCCACTGCCATCTTAGTCCAAGAGTCTCCATCTTTGTGCCATTGCATAAAGCAGACAGTATTATCTCTGCTTTCAGGTGAAGCACATGAGGTTCACATGAGCATTCATTCACATGGTGAAGCACCTGCCTTTTGAATCCAGTGGTGGATCCCAGGGCAGTTTAACATGTTGGTTAAGTCAAGGCTGTGGAGTCAGATAAACTTAGGTTCCTTCTGGGCTCCAACACCTACTTGGCTTCTTACAGTGCATAATTTATTAGCTTCTTTTAGTCCCAGTTTCCTTATCATCAAGGCTGGTATACTTACACACATCTGAAAGGTGTGCAACACTCAGAGAAGACAATGGGCTGTCGGTTCCTGCTAGGCTCCCCTTCTCCAGCATGCCACACATGCTCAGTTCAGTGTGTTCCCAGAGGATGTACAGACCTTTATTGTCAACAGCATGTCCTGCCACATCTTCTGTGCATGAAAAACTGTGATTGGCCTTTCCATGATTTCTAGGGATGTATAGAAGCAGATTGCCCTTTCCTGATGCCATGTTCTGGCATGTAGACAAAAAGATAATTCTTAGACTTAGAATCGGGTTTTGTCCCCAGCTGAGTCACAATAATGTGATCGCCCACTCTTCACTCAAGTACTATCATTTGCCTTTGTCTTTTACAGGAGACCAGAGGGTCAGGTCAGTTTTTCAGTGCCTTGGAGGACACATGCAGTGCCCCAGACCTTTAAGTTGGTTCTCTTCCCTCTTGTTCCCTATATCCTAAGGTTTTATGAAGTACCTCATGAACCCACCAAATGTGTCAGGAATCTCAGTTAGACTGTACGACTTGTGGTCAGTGACTCTGAAGTGTCAGTAATCACTAAGACAGAAATGAGCTTGATGCAAAGGCCCTCTCCCATAATTAAGCAATTATAATCCCTAATATGTGTGATCACAGTGCTATTATCATTGAGTTAAAATGAACCGAAGGTTAACTTAATCTGCATTGATCACAGATTTTGAGAAATCTAATGGACAATGTACAGTTGTCTGAAAATGAGGAAACAAATTATAAATCTACTTTTCTCAGATAGATCTTCAACAAATCACTTCACTGCTGTCGGCCTTAGTTTTATACTGTGAAAACTAAAATACTTTTTAAGAATGCCTGCCCAGCTTAGCTCAATAAAAATGGGTCTGATGAGAAAATGGATTTGAAAGGGCTTATGGAAAAAGGTGAAAGCATTATATTTATGCTAAGGAGCACCACGTTTAGAAAAGTTTTTTTATTTTTGTATAAAGAGCACTGGACCAGATATTCAGAAGGGGATTTAAAATTTGTTAATGTAGACAGAAATTTATGGAAGCCAATTACTGTAGTAAGAAGCAAGAGGGAGTGCTGTGGAGTCATTTTTAGCAGATCTAGGCACAGAGCCTTCAGTAAGTGATGATTATGAGCAGGAAGCATTATAAAGCTCTGTTTCAGGAAAAGAAGTTTATCTAGCAGAATGAAAATTGCTCATGCCAATTAGGGATTTTAGTTTAGCTCACTAATAGGGGTATGCAATACACAATAATGAACTCCTCTCTATACCCCACTTCTTGAGTCTCAAAAGGTTGCTTACAAAAAAATCTAGACTACAAAGAAAATGAGGAAAATCCAAGAATTATCAATGGACAAGATTGCATATAAAACTGTTCCAGTTGACTGAATCTTCTTGTTAATTAAGCATTAATGGAAAGCCCATGATTTATTTAACCATAGAATATCAGCACTTGGAAGGATCATGGAGAACATCAAGTCCAAGGATCTGTAAATGCTCCCTGGAGAGCTTCTATTGATCTCCTTTAAGGGCTATCCCAAGAATAGGGAAAAAACTGAGCAGACAAAGTTCTGAGGCCCCTAACATACTATACTCCCAACTTTATGCTAGAGTAGTTCTATTCAATATGTGATTAACACTTAGGCTTCTCTGAAAGTTGTTGATGTCCTAAAAAATTATATGAATAGAGCTTACAGGTTTTTGGAGGATAATGGCAGCCGTCTAAATTAGAATTAATTCATATATCCTCCAGAAAATGTACAGACCATTAAAGAAAGCAAAGTAAACCACCCTCAACCATGCTATAGCATAATTAGGAGACAGAGATGACTAACATCATCGGCTTATATGTAAGTAGGGGAATAAATATTCGAAACAGCAAAGCCAGAGCCAGCTTCAGAACTCACACCCAAATGGAGCATCGGGCAGAGACTATGTGGGAAAGAAGAGGACAGCAGGAGCCTAGCTGTGATGAAAAACAAAGCACACCAGAGGGAAATGGCCTCACCCTCAGTGAAGAAAAATGAGAGCATCTAAAACCTGGTGAACCAGAACGCAGGCTATGGATGGGGTTAGGGTTGTTATAAGGAAATTGAAAGGAAATGATCTGAGAGTGCACTGCTTCTGAGGAATAAGGAGGTAACCAACAGAGAAGATGTTTTTTGGAATCTTCACAGTAAATGAAAATACAGAATCACAAGTTCAAATCTAAGAGTCGTAGAGAAACAAAATGCTCATAAAATTAGGAAGCTAATTAATTTTTCCCCTCCCCCAAGCACCCACCATTAAAGAAACTATACTTCAGCATGTCAACAAAGAATGTGGTCTTGAACTAAACAAGCTGGTAAATTATCCAAACTCCTTAACCAAAGTGTCCTGAGGTACAGAGCAAGGAGAGAGAAATCCCAACCAGCAAAAGGAGTCTGCAAAATCTCCATGAAGAATTTGAGATGAGACAAGAAATTGTAATGGAAATTCTATTCGATGCTGGGTTCTGTGGCTCATGCCTGTAATAAATCCCAGCACTTTGAGAAGCTGAGGTGGGTGGATCATTTGAGGTCAGGAACTTGAAACCGGCCTGGCCAACATGGTGAAACCCTGTCTCTACTAAAAATACAAAAAATAGCTGGGCATGGTGGCATGCACCTAGAATCCCAGCTACTTGGAAGGCTGAGGCAGGGAGAATCCCTTGAACTTGGGACTTGGAGGTTGCAGTGAGCCAAGACCATGCCACTGTAATCCAACATGGGCGCCAGAGTAAGACTCTGTCTCAAAAAAAAAAAAATATATATATATATATGATATATTTCAAAAAGTTATGGGCTTTAGAATTAGATAGATGATCAGGAGATTCTACCTAATATGCTGTGTTATGTTACACACATATATTGTTACTTTTTTCTAACAATATATTGGAAACATTATTTCACCATGTTATTAATCATTCTTCTACATAACCATTTTAAATGATTGAATAGCATCTTACATTTATTGCGCCACTTTGACTTTATTTAATTTCTTTTTATAGAATCAAGTCATTTATATTTTTTTGTTATTAACAGCATCATATAGGATATCCTTGTTGTGATATTTTTGTGCTCATCCACATTTTGCAGACACCAAAGGCAAATTTGAATATTATTGAATTGTGCTCCAAGAAGCTGTGTTCGTTTACACTCTGACTAGCTGTGTATGTAAGATCACAACCTTTCCTGCTTGGCAATGGGTCCCATGTTTGGACAGTTATAGGATACTTTCGTGAACACTATCATTTAACAGGGCAATGCCATTTTATCACTTCCTGCCCAACACATAAGCTTCATCATAACTCTCATGAGTGTTGAGGATTAAATAGAATGATAGATGCAGTACACCACATAGCAAGTGCTTACTAAATGTTTTCCATTCCTCTAGTTTTCTTGAACCCATTTGTATTTCTTGGCTTACAGTCTCTTAAAAACAAGTATTTTCACTTTGTAGAAAAAGACTGTTCTATCGTTATCAAGTCTTGTGCTGCTTTTATTTTCAGATTTCACAAACAAGCCCACATCTGACAGATTCATGCTTCTGCTGTTTCCACAAAACTTCCCTCGCCCGCTTCTTAGCCTTCTGGCTATCCTGGTGAAAGCCTTCTTGATTTCATTGGCTACTCTGCGGAGGTTCAATTATCTCTGTAACCAATAGAGCCTCCCTTCTCAGTCCTATTCATTGACTTGCTCCCCTGTTCCATATTGGCAACTCAAGAAGTAGAAATCTGCCTGGCCCCTTGTCATGCTTACAATCTCTAGTCAGGACCCAACTGACTCACTGGCCTGCTAAGTCAATGAATCATAATCCATTGTGACTCAGCCCTTTTCTTTTTGTTAAGATAATGAGGAAGTCTCTTCATAGAGTCACAACATTCATTATCAGAAAGAAAATTCAATGAGATCAGTTGATGAATATAGTTTTATTCATTACAGAGAGAGGTCACATTAAGCTGACAAATAGAAAACCAGAAACTATTTTATAGGTGATATTGGAGGAGACAAAATAGACCAACCTGCCCTTTTCGAGTGAAACAGAATTATTCTCTTCTCCCAAGTGAGATGTAATGACTGCAGTAGTGGGTGAATTATTGAACTGAAAATGTGGCTGGATGGTGTGAAAATAACAAAGAGCTATTAAATGTAATTTTAATCTCTGACACACTAAGAGGAATGACATAAAATTGAGTATCTAATGGTTTTATATTTTTATAAAGTAGTCAATCTCCTAGACTTAAGCTGCTTATGAACAAACTCTTTTTTTTAACTTCAAACTTTAATAATATATTATAAAACATTTTTGGAAACTGTAGTATAATATAAAATAGATTTCATCTTTATCCCAGGCTCTTGTCCCAGAGATTCTAAAACTCCTGGAATTTCCTGAGAGATAAGAGTGTCTTGTTATTCATAAGGAGCCCCTTTTGATCACACTTAAATTTATGTTAA
>CAUYLG010023295.1:0-27457 GCA_963573385.1 Cacajao melanocephalus | reverse complement strand
TCACATTCAGGGACACCTATCAAACGTAGATTAGGTCTTTTCACATAGTCCCATATTTCTTGGAGACTTCGTTCATTCCTTTTTACCCTTTTTTCTCTAATCTTGCCTTCTCGTTTGATTTCATTGAGTTCATCTTCGACCTCTGATAACCTTTCTTCTGCTTGGTCAATTCGGCTGTTAAAACTTGTGCATGCTTCGCGAAGTTCTCGTATTGTGTTTTCCAGTTCCATCAATTCCTTTATATTCCTCTCTAAGGTGTCCATTCTCATTAGCATTTCGTTAAATATTCTTTCAATGTTCTTAGTTTCTTTGTATTGGGTTAGTACCTGTTCTTTTAGTTCACAGAAGTTTCTTATTATCCACCTTCTGAAGCCTGATTCTGTCAGTTCATCACACTCATTCTCCTTCAGGCCTTGTTCTCTTGCTGTTGAGGAGCTGCGATCCCTTGTAGGAGGAGAGGCATTCTGATTTCAGGTGTTCTCAGCCTTTTTGCACTGGTTTCTTCCCATTTTTGTGGATTTATCCACCTATCGTCTTTGTAATTGCCAACTTTCAGATTGTGTCTGAGTGGACGTCCGGCTTGTTGGTGATGAAGTTTTTTCTGTTTCTTAGTTTTCCTTCAGTGGACGCCCCTTCCCCACAGAGCTAGGCCTTCCCGGGTTCAGCTGTGCTTACTGTGAAACTCTCAGTCCTCAGCGCTTCCAATTGCTGTTCTCCTTGTGGGGATGGGACCAGCCGAGCTCGACTCAAAGGGCACCCAGTCCCGTATACTCTGCACTGAGAAGCGCCGTGCCAGGGCGCCAGCGAAACAGCTGCACCAGCCAAAAGAGTCACACTGGCAACCCGTGTGGCTCCACTGCTGGGTATCTCCCAGTTTGTGGGCAACAGAAATTCGTCTGAAATTGCAGCGTCCACTCACTCTCTGCACTGTCACTGGGAGCTACAATCCTGAGCTGCTGCTAATCGGCCATCTTCGATCTCTCTCCCAGAACACTTTATTTTTTAAGGAAAATGTGGTAGGTAGAATATTAGAATTAGCCCCAGTGATCCGCACCCACATACAATTCCTGCCCCATGAGTGTGGTGGAACCTGTAATTATGAGGAGATACTACTTCCAATTTAGTCACTAACCAGTTGGAGTTAATCAAAGGTACATCATCGTGGATGAGCCTGATCTAATTAGGCAAGTGAGTCTTTTAAAGAAGGTGAAGCATTAGACACATTTCTGCTGGATTGCAAGAAAGCAAATAGTTATGTTGTGAACTACTTACAGAGAAGACCATGTTTAAGAACCGAGAACGATCCCCAGACAAAAGCAAGCAAGAAAATGGGGGCCTCCACTATAAAAGCACAAGAAACTGAATTCCACCCAGAGCAGTTTAAAATTACATATTTGGAGATTGTTTCAGTTAATAGAAGTCTGGCCTTGTTAACTAACTTTGTAAAAAATTACCTTTCTTTGGTTTTCAGCTTCTCTGCCAAAAGTTACCTCAAGTTGTGGAGTCAGTAGGTGGAAGGTAGAAAATTAATGTCTTTCATAATTCCCTTAAAGCACAGAAGATTCAGCTCTTATATATTTGTAAGATTTTATTTTAAGAAAATACAATTTGGTGTTCAAAAAAGATGCCTAAAAACCATTGTCATAAAGAAAATTCCTGCATACAGTGAGATGCAATAAGATAATCCTAAGGTTTTCTTAAGCATCACCTCTAAAATTCTGAAAATTTTATAGTGTGATGATTATAAGAACAATTACAGGTAATCTTATTGCCAATAAAATAAAAACATGAGTCACGTTTGAAAGGGCAATGTTGTGTATGTGTCTTAATTTCTCAGGTCATTTAATTTAGAAGAAAATAAACTACTCCGGTGGGGCATTGTCAATAGATCAAGCAGACTTAGATTTTTTAAATTATTTTATAGTGTATTTCAATTTGTTATATGAAACAACTCTGGTATGTTACACTGTCATGCTTGCTAAGGCAAACTAAAGAGTCTCCACAAGACTCAGGATACAAATAGACATTTTTGTATTTAAAATCCAAATGAACAATTAACAAGCCCTCCCCCGACCAAATAATTAACAGGCCATACTTTCCTAAATGCATACACACACACATACACACACACACAAACACAAACACATACTCATACAATAGCATGTGGAATGAACTTACCTGTCAGTGAAACTGACACATAAAAAATGAAGCAAATGTATGGAAGTTTAACCTTTTTAATGGTTAAACTGTTTAACAGTTTGCGTTTTAGAAAGCTAGCTGAATGTCATCCATGGAGATTTACATTACTGCATGAAGTATCAGAAATGGAGAATGCAAATAGTATTTCTCATACAATTCTGACCAGTTTAATTTGGTCTATTACTTTAAGGATGAAATCAGAGGGAAATGGAAACATGCTTAGGAAGTGGGCAAGAGTGGGTATCTAGGAAAGCTGGCTTTCTTTCCTAGACATTTTAATACATCAGTGTACCAGAGAAAAATTAAAGGACAAAGTATCTTTGACAAATGCGCAAAATGCACTTAATCCTCTTCTTGAATTGAAGGTCAAAGGAAATAGATAAATGTGATCCATTAGCATGAATACTAATAGAGTTAGGAACTACATTTGTACATTCTGAGAGAACAATTTGAGTATTAGGAATTGAATAAAAATGTCATTAGAGATTTCTGAACCATAATGAGTTGTCTAAGCCACTAGCTTCCTCCTTCCAGCAAAGGCCTAATGTCTATAAGTAGATTATAAAGGTTCCTGCTATGTCAACAAAATGATGTCCTAAATGACAGATATTTGAGACTAACTATAAAAATAGTTTCCAGAAGATAGGAAGAAATCCTCCTAGAGTCTATTCAATTTAACAAATAATTTATTGTGCCCCTATACATAAGTTAACCATGCTAGTCACTGCAGGAGAAATAAAGAATAAACCTTAAGCTCCTGACGACTGGGAATTTATAATCTAATAATAAAAAAATGAGGCAAATACAAAAATAACTGTATGAGTCAGGCACGGTGGGTCACAGCTATAGTCCCAGCCACTAGGGAGGCTGAAGTGAGAGGTTCACTTGAGCTCAGTAGTTCAGGGCTGCAGTGAGCTAGAATGGTGCCACTGTACCCCAGCACAGGTGACAGAATGAGAGGTCTCAAAAAATAAAAAATAAATAAATAACTGCAATTTAAAATGTATACTATTAAAACACCATAAAGAGGCTTAGAACAGCACTTTTCAAACTTTAATATATACATGAATTACTGTAAATCATTTATAAAAACATAGATTTTGATACTAAAGGTCTGAGTGATCTAGGAGCTGAGATTCTGCATTTCTAATAAATTTCAGGTGATGATGCTGATGCTGAATTCTGAGTTTCAAAGCATTAAGGTAAAACAGATTGACGGCATCAGCTCAAGTAAGTAGAGGGAAGAAAAGTACAGTCAAGACAAGAGATAACATGGTATTTCAGAGGACTCTTGAATAGATGAGATTTTGAGGAAAAGGAAACCAAATGTAAAATGAATCAAGCAAAGAAACGTGATTTGCTTTTTTTCTTTTTAACTCATGGAGTTTTTTACTTAAGGTAAATCCTAATAATGATTACGTCTATTGTTTTAAAAGAGCTATCTTACATTATCTGTACAGATATCGTAGAATTTTATTAACATGCCATTCCTAATAACTTAGGTGGTTTCTAGACTTTGCAAAGTCAAATACCTTGACACAACTACAATTTTTAAATTAGCGGTTCACAGTATGAGCTCAGACAAGAAAGCTCAACAGAAGCTGAAACGTGTAGACCTGGTTCTGGATTATAGCCCTGATTCTGGATCATGTCTCCCACTCCCCCATCCTTGGACAAGTCTGCTCCAAATGTTGGCAGCCACATCCACAAAGAAGGGAAGCAGGATGAAGAATATAGGAATACAGGGTTCCCCCCCTCCTTAAGCAGCAAAGAACTCTTAATCTCTGTATTTTTTCTATTTGTGTAAAACAACTTTCTATAAACTTGGAACCTAAGATAATACATATTTTACTATCTCACAGTGTCTGTAAGTCAGAAGTCCAGCCATGGCACAGCTAGAGCTCAACGTCTTACCAGACTGAAATCAATGCAACAGCTGGCTGGCATTCAGTTGGAGTTCAGGGTTTTCACCCAAGCTCACTCAAGTTGTTGGAAGAATTCAGTTCCTTGCAGTTCTGGACTGAGGCCCTTTTTTCTGGCTGCAAAGGGCTAGCGCTCAGCTCCTAAATGCCAGTCTCGGCCTAGCCATGTGACACTCTCAGTGTGTCAGCTTACTACTTGAAAACTACCAAGAAAATCTCTTGCTCCAGTCTGCTAAAATCTGGTCTCATATAATGTAATCATAGGAGTGATATTCCATCACCTTTGCCATTTTCTACAAATTAGAAGCAAGTTACAGGTACTATTCAACTCAAGCAAAGTAAGTAACCAAGAGGCAGGGATCACTGGGTGTCACCTAGGGGTCTGTCTGCCATAGTCAAGAAAGTTCTTTCTCAGAAACTGTGACATTTAATTGAAAACTAGAAGAATGAACAATCAGTTATGTGAAGGCAGTGTGCTAAAGAAGCAACCACTGAGAACAGAAGGAAGGGCAGAGAAATAGAAAAGGAGGTAGCCTTTAAAATGCCTACCACCAGCACCCATATCAGATATCTTTTCATTCATCACTGGATGCTAATAAATATGAACAAAATACATCACATGAATTTTATAAACCCAGCTACCCAAATTTCTCAACCATTTCATCCATACTGAAAGAGGTATGCATCAGTGTGAAAGACAGACACAGAAAAAAATACTGTTTATCTTCCTGGAGTGTCGTTTGTATATGGCAAAATTAATAAGTAATTTAAATATCCTTATTTTAAAAACAAATATATTTATAGAATGTGTATATAAATGAATAATACAAAATTTATACTAATTTTTTAGATAAGACTTGAAGCGTCAAATTTCCAGTTTGAGAGTACATTACATATTTTCTCTAGGACTTGAGATTATGCTATTTTGAGTCTACTCTGTACTTTATACCTCATTAAGTATTAACGAGGGAAAAAAACTCACAGGTGAAGACATAAATTTTTAAACACATGGTTTCAAATGTAATTCACATAAGTATGTTCACTATAGTCTCTGAAAGGCAAATTGCAGACTAAACTATTATAAAGGCAGTTTAAATATATATATATAATATACACATATATGTGCAGTCAGGTATTAATGCCTAGGTTACTGTACTTTGCAATTATCCTATCCAATAATTAATTTTCAGGGTGATGAGAAAGGCTTTCTATTTATTTGTTCTGGGTTTTGTTTTTGTTCTTTTTCTTTGAGCTCCTATCCTATGTTTTGTGGCATTAATTGCTAACAGTACTCCAAAATCCATTTTCTCTTTTTTCCTTATTAACAAAATCTTTGCCTGGACACCATGCATATTCTAAGCTTCCTTGCAGCTAGATGTGGTCATGTGGCCAACTTCTGGTCAATGTCAGCAGTGGAGTCCTTAAATGGAAGGGATGGGCCTCCTCTTTTTTTATTTTCTCACTGGCTAGAATGCAGAGCAGTTGGGGTGCACCATTTTGGATCATGTGAATGAGGTTAATACCTGAAGGATGGTGACTCAGTAAGATAGAAATTCCTAGTATCCAAACACAATGGTACTTATCAGTTCTGGGCTGCTTATAGTCTGGTTACAAAGAAATGTAAAATTTTTTTCTATTAAACCCTTGCAATGTTGGGTCTTTGTTAGAATAGATCAACCCATGTCCTAACAGAATTTGACAGCCAGAAGTAGTTGCCACCCTAACAGAACCTGTAATATGTGGCATTGACTTGGAGGTTGAACAGCAGATGGTGAAAAAACAAATAGTAAGATGAAAAGCTACTAACTCTTTCTAAGCCACAGCAAAACATTTAGTATGCATCGGCTGCTTCTTGCTGCTCTCAACAAAGCCCTTTAAGAGAAATAAACTCAGCCTAAATAAAGCAGTCTCATGTAGATGTGGAAGGGAATTCACCTCTACTGAGGAAAGTCCATACAGCCTGAAATCTAAGTTGACTTTACAGTGGGGCTTTATAGGATTTAAAAGCCAGGTTCTTCTATGGTTACTGCATTTGGAGTTAAATCTGCACAAATAGGCAGAAAACTCAATGAGTTTTTGAAAGGATGTAGTAGTTATACACACACACACACACACACACACACACACACTCTCACACACACACCAGCTTGGACTGTAAAAGCCTATGATTGTTCAACTCAAAGACAACCTCTCAGGCTCCCTTACATGCGCCAGCAGGAAGTCAGCTTTGAAAGCTATCCAACCCCAAGAAAACAGTACACTTTGCAATGCCTACTTTAAATGCGGCCATAGAGAACAACAGACAATAAAGAACCTCCCAAAGGACATAACCAGAACCGTGGAGAACAAGTGATTTTCTCCTCCCCAAGGACAGTAGGGCAAGCTTGCCCAGGAAACTAACAAAGACCTTTTTCTACTGCCAGCATAAAAATAATCATGATTCCCACATACAGGATTTGACAGTTGCTTAGAACAAGTAACTGGTAGGTTTCCTATCTTCCCCTTTTCCAAATGGAGTGACTTATCCTGCTTCTCCTCTACTGCTATCTTTTGGATGTGTTACCCCACCCCTACTTTTACAGTAGATACAGTATCCATCATATATTGGATCCATATGTGAGGCATTAGTAGATGGCAGATAAATTAGCTTTCAGATTGGATGTTCCAACCATTAGAATTCACATCAGGACTCGGAGAGAGAACTGACTTTCTATCTCCCTAGCACAATAAATTATGAGATGGATGAAACTTGGTGAGGCAGTCAAGATGCTCCATGGATGGAAAAGAGAGTGCACATGGTGGTAACTGCTAGATGTCTCCCCAAATGCATGTTCTTTTCCCTCCATAGTAATAGGAGTATTAAGTAGGTATATGATACCCTTCGTCTCTAACCTCCTTTGCTATAGGTGGTAACATGTGTGACATGACTGAGTTCTGACTAAAAGGCTGCAAGAAGAAAAATGATGTGTGCTACTTCCAAGTCAGTTCTTAGAATTTGTATGTTTGTCCCCCACAAACTTCTGGTTGAAATTTGATCGCCAATGTTGGAGGTGAGGTTTAATAGGTGGTTTTTCAGTCATGGAGGTGAATCCTTCATAAACACATTAATACCCTCCATGGCAGGGACAGGAGGCAGTGTGAGTTCTCTATTAGTTCCTGTAAGAGCTAATTGTTAAAAAGAGACTAGCACCTCCTCCCTTTTTTCTTCCTCTCTCACCATGTAATCTCTGCACAACATTGCTCCCATTCACCTTCCATCACAAGTGGAAGCAGTCTGAAGCCCTCACCAGAAGCAAATGCTGGTGCCATGCTTCTTGTATAGCATGCAGAACCATGACCAAATAAATCTCTTTTCTTCATACATTACTCAGCTTCAGGTATTTCTTTATAGCAACAGAAATGGACTAAGACATTCTCCCTGTTCCTCCTCCTGCTAGGCTGTAAACATGGTAGTCTCCATCCATACACATTATATCAACATCCTAGGGACAGCAAAGCCACAAGATAGAAAGAGCCTTAGTCCTCAATACTGCAGATTCCCTACTAGCCCTGGACCAGAATAATAATTTCTATCTTACTTACACATCTGTTGTTTTGGATCTCAGAGCAGCTAAGCCTATATTCTAACTTACACATTCTTATAAAACTATGATAAGAAATTTGTTAATTTTTTGTAAAGATATATATCTAGAATGGCTTTAAAACCTTATTTCAACTAAACTTCTGGTTAATTTAGATTGTGACTCACTATGCAAAATCTATGTTTTATAAAGCCATTTACTACCAGATACAGTGCTAAATTACCACTTGTTTTTAAAAATAGTAAAACTCTAAACATACTGAAACCTTTCTGAAATGAAATGCATTCTCTAATAGAAATTTGTAAACATAGGTAAAAAAAAGCCTTGAATTTAAAAGCTGGGAATTGTTTAACCAATTTTAATGTAGCACTTCTTAATATGTAAATTTTTTATTAGTACATATGTGTTTTAGAGTTTGTTAGAACTGAGACTTTTCATCAGTTAATTTTTTACTATTAAAAAAAAAACCCTTTAAATTTAAATACCTGTCATATAGCCTAAGAACAAAGAAAAATAATTAATGAAATACTATTGTACATGTCCTTAATGTTTCACAGTTCACATATGCTTTTTATGTATCTCTAATATACAAAAATTTGCTTTGTCCATGTAACAGTTAGAAATCAATAAAGGGCAATATGGAATCATCCATAACACAAATTTGTTCAAAGGAGCAACATGTGGTATAAGTTAATAAATAATATGCCCCATAGTGAGCTTGCTACATGCCCTAATTGGCAATTAAAATATAGGCTCCCATGCCTCTATTTTCACTGGATTCT
The DNA here is from genome assembly GCA_963573385.1 of Cacajao melanocephalus. Taxonomy (NCBI): domain Eukaryota; kingdom Metazoa; phylum Chordata; class Mammalia; order Primates; family Pitheciidae; genus Cacajao; species Cacajao melanocephalus. The sequence goes on along the minus strand of CAUYLG010023295.1, from coordinate 18,973 downwards.
GCTTGCCACTGCTGTCAGTCCGTAATACCCAAAAACCCAAAAACCAAATCACATTTGTAAGCAATTTAAACCATAAAAGAACTTTGGAAGGTAAGACACATTAATCAGACATCTTTTCCATTAAGCTCCAAGGCACGCCAAGATTTTGGGACCAACTGAGAGAATGTCCACCTTCTTCCAGGAGCAGTACAGTGTATCCCTATCCATTATTCTTTTGGAGTGCAGGGCATTTTTTTCCTGAGGTATCTATTGTTATGAAGATGGATATCTTTTAAAACTTTAATTCGCAGCAGTTTCACTAATTTAATTCAGGTTCCACTACGACTACGTATTCTGAAAATTTTTCTGTGGTTTCTACCCTACAGACTATCCCTCTCCCCCAGACCTGCAGGATGTCAAGCAATTTGGGAAGATCTTAACATCTTCCTCTTCTCCCCTATACTACCCCACACACTATACACCTTCCCTTCATTCTGTACATTTGTCTGTCTCCCACACACACATTTAACCAAATTGTGTTTTAGAGGACAGTATTTGCATCTCTGATTCATCCTTGTATCTCTTCTCCCATACATCTAACCTCCTATATCTGGCACTATGCTTTTCAGTAAAACCTTTAAAAAGTATGGTTACTCAGATCATTACCATTACATTTTCATAGAAGTGAATGATTTAAATAAGAATTTTTAATGGAAGGAGAAAATTCTGGTTTAAAAGACAACAACACTCAATTTATGTTAATAAGAAAGGGGTGAATTGTTCAAGTTTATGAGGAAAAGTAGAGATAAATGGGACTACTGAATATTAGATTTTGTTTCCTTGAAGGTAGTCTTTATTCAGGAGACTAAAGTTTATTCAAAATTTTTTTAAAAGTTAAAAAAATGAAAACCTAGGCTCTAAACCTTGCTCTACCACAACATTGTGGTATAAATGTCATTTATGTCATACCAAATTATATTAAAAAGACTATCAATAAGATTATATATAGTCATTCAATAACAACTACTTGATTGCTTTAAAGAAGGAAAAAATGTATATATTTGTCAGGATTGAAAGAGATTAATAGCATTATTGGAAAAAAACACCAATATATATCATTCAGTAAGTGCCTACTACATATGCCAGTCATTTTACATGCATTATTTTTATTCTATACAAGAATCCTAAGAAGTAGGTATTAATTTTACAAGTTTGCATGTGACAAAAGTAAAACACTGACAATTAAGTAATAAGAGAGCCAGAATTCAAGACAATGCATGTCTTATTCCAAAACCTGTGAGTATTCTCTAGGTCACACTTCCTGCCTAGCCACAGCCCTCACAATAGTGGTAATAGTATGATTATTATACTTGAGTAATTATGATTAAAATCATTGAGTGTAATTACACGGAAGTCAGAATAGAAGGAGCCATAGCTAGAGTCTCAATGTAACACATGTTGATCTCATCACTGAAACAAAACATAAATCTGAAAGGCCAAGTATCCTATGCTGTGCAAATCTATTTGGTTCTTGGGCTTAGAGAGAGTTTCAATAACAAGCTCTAACAGCAAGAAATTCCAAATCTATTTGGTCCTTAAGTTTTAGGTAGCAAATAGCAAGTTTGGATACAGAAGGATTCAATTAAAAAAAAAATCACTTCCTCAGTTCACACAGCTAGAGTTCAGTTGACAAGAGATACTATCTGAATGGGTTTTATAGTGTGCTTCCTACACATTCTGCACTAAATTTGGTGGTGTATACAGAGGAGGTTTAAAACATTTGGTTCATAGCTGGGCATGGTGGCTCACGTCTGTAATCTCAGTGCTTTGGGAGGCCAAGATGGAAGAATCGCCTCAGCCCAGGAGTTCGAGACCAACCTGGGCAACATAGGGAGATCCCTGTCTCAAGTATAAAAAATAAATAATTTGGTTCCAAAGAGTTACAATCTACTTGGAGAAACAAGTCTATCACACCTATGTGTATGTAAACACATATATTAAATCTACAATAACATATGAAGTAAAACCTAAATCAAATGCTACAAACTGCAATTTTTTAAAAGAAGAGATTGATAAAGATGGAAATAATCACAAAAGCACAAGTCAGGGGATAAGACAGTAAATGCAGAAGGAAAAATCAGGAGGACCTGGGGATTAAAAAAGGATATTTCCAGAGGAGAGGGAGCATCATCAGTTAGAGCTAATTAACAGAGCTTAGGAAAAGCGCTGCCTGGCTTTTCATGAAAGAGTGACAAGAAGATTGTGACAAATATATGTCTGGCTCTTCACACTGCCTACAGCCACAGCATGCCTCCACCATCATTCTCCCAACCCCTGTCTGCATAACTATAAGCCAGTCCTCTCAGGCTGCAGTGATGTGTATGTTGCATTTTGCTGCACCTAAGGAAGATTACTCTGTTTGCTCAGCATTTCCTTGAAGGAGCTTTCACAAGAACATTTTCATTTATAACCCAGTGGTCATTCTTTTGTTTCTTTGCGGCAAACCCAGCTCTTGCACACCTTTTGCCAACCACTTACGTTTCCCAGAAAGTGAAGTAAATGGCAGTTAAATCAATGGAAAGGCCAAAGTGAAGTGCATGCAAGTTAGAAAAGCTTCTTCCGCTCAGGACAAGGAGGTAGTTGGTGCTCTTGTTGGCTGGGAGTATTTGTAGCACTGTGCACTCACATGTTCAAGGGATGAGAGAATTCAGCACCATGCATTACATTGGCTGTCATTGGTGACACAATAAAATAAAATTCAGATTGTGGGAAAATAAATACTATAAAGGAGCCATACCAGATGTTTACATAAAACAAGGACTGACATTTTAAAAGAAAATGTTTCTGAAATAAATAGCATTCTAAGGAAACTGTTGTGTAAGGAACCCAGTTTTTGATCTTCTGCAAATCCTTCAGCCCCACCTGCATCACCTTCTAACATTGTCAGCTTGCCTGGAGGGAGGGTTGAGTTCCTGGTACTGCACAAGACCTGAAGCAGTTTGGCACCAGACCGCCCTTGCACTTCCCACCATTTCTAGACACAAATGAAGGGCTGCTCCATGGGGTTGCAGGATCTGGCTTCCCAATAGCTTCTGAAAGGACTGAGTAGCAGAACCCAGCAGGGCAGGAGGCAAATGCTAACCAATGGAAGGCAAGAGATAGGAAGAAGGCACAAATAAATTACTCTCTTTTCTTCCCTCTAATGGACTATTCCCAAATGAATGTTTCCATATGAGTTATCCAGAGACACCTCTGGAAAATCGGCAGGTCCTGGTGACTTGGCTGTGTTCACAACTCCATTATGTGTAACCTTGTATTTGCCATTATGTCTTCTCTGCCTTGCTTTTTTTTTTTTTTTTTTTTTTTTTTCGTGATGGAGTTTCCCTCTTGTTACCCAGGCTGGAGTGCAATGGTGCAATCTCGGCTCACCGCAACCTCCACCTCCTGGGTTCAAGCCATTCTCCTGCCTCAGCCTCCCGAGTAGCTGGGACTACAGGCGCATGCCACCATGCCCAGCTAATTTTTGTGTTTTTAGTAGAGATGGGGTTTCACCATGTTGACCAGGATGGTCTCGATCTCTTGACCTTGCCATCCACCCACCTCGGCCTCCCAGAGTGCTGGGATTATAGGTGTGAGCCACCATGCCTGGCCTGCCTTGCTTCATTTTTTTCCTCACTTCTGTTATACTGTTATTCCCCGCCTTGGTAGAGCATAAGCTTCCAGGCGCTGTTGTCTAGGAAAACCAGTCTAAGATAGGCAGTATTAAATTAACTGAGGCAATTTTTTTAATGCTTTCTTAAAAGTATTAAGAGAAAAAAAATTTTTAACTATTTCTGTGCTTGTAGTAGAGTGAAGAGAAAGGGAACTAATACAGGTTAGACATTACAGTGGGCCTGGCACTGAGGGTAATAACATTACATGAAATAACATCAAAATCACAATTGGGCTTTCATGTAATTTCATGTAATGTCATTTAACTCATAATAAACCATCTAATTTTGTTGATGAAAAACAAGGAAATATAAATAGAAATAGGTGGGCATTTAACACTGAGCTCAGCATAGCAATACAAGCACTGCAGCTTGGATTCAGTGTTGTAGTCAGCCAGACCAGGTCAGGCATATCCAGAACTCTAGTGTCTATAATACTAAACCAATCTGCAGGAAATCCATTAGTCCTTCTCATTTTGAATGCTTGGTTTCATTTCTTTTTCATTCCTCCATTCAGATGCTAATGAAAGCTCTGTGGCAGCCAGCGCTTTTTCTAAGCCAATTCTTCTGAAAGTTTTGCACAGCATGCAATACATAGGTCATCTTCACATCAAATGCTGCAGTCTTTGTTTACAGTTTTGAAGCAGAAAACCTGTTGAATTTCACCTAATTTAAACTACATTTTCTTTAACCAAATCTTTAAAGAAACTGCATGTGGTTCTATCCAAGCAATCCCTCTTGCTGCTTTTGGCAAACTTCTTTATAAATAATTAGATGTAAATAAAACATTGGCTTGCATGTTCATTAATTTTGCTGTAGATTTACAGAATAATCACAAACACTTATATAGCACATGCTATGTACCAGGCACTGATTTACATAATTTACATTAGTTCACTCATTCAATCTCAAGACTTGAAAAGATCTTGAAAATCTTAGAATACAATCCCAGAGACTGCTTAAATCCCCTCCATGATAATGTCACAAGAATATACTTCATTGAGCAGAAGAGCTCCCACACTGGAGTCAGAAAATCTAGATGTACCACTTTTCGTCAGGTGATTATGTAGTATTTGCATGGCACTTTCAGCTGTCATTTCCTTTGAGTCTCACAGTGACCTTATATATAGTTACAGCTCTGAAATCTTCATCTCCATCCTAATCTCTTTTCTAAAGAAGGGATGGTGAGGCAGGATCCTGAAACCCCCATGGATACCGAAGGACGACTAAACTGTCTTTACCACATCTCTGCTCTTCCTGCACCAATCCCTAGCTCCATTAATCAGAAATGCCAGTCTTCCTAGCCTTCGTCTTCCTTACCTATCTCACATCTAATCCATTATGAAGATCTTACTGTGTCTATGTAAAATCTCTCAAACCATCTTCCCTATCCCAACTATTAGCTCAGTTCAATGTTAAGGCTTCTTCTGCCATGTTTCCATAGCACCCTGTACATAGCATTTTCATTAGAGCAATCTGTCTAGCTCTGTATTTTCTGTGTTATAGGAGCATAACTTATGTCCTCAGTTATAAAAATCACCCACTTTTGGCCGGGTGCGGTGGCTCATGTCTGTAATCCCAGCACTTTGGGAGGTGCAGGAGGGAGGATCAGCTGAAGTCAGGACTTCAAGACCAGCCTGGCCAATATGGCAAAACCTCATCTCTACTAAAAATATGAAAATTAGCCAGGCATGGTGGCAGGTGCCTATAATCCTAGCTACTCGGGAGGCTGTGGCAGGAGAAACCCTTGAATCCAGGAGGTGAAGGTTGCAGTGAACCAAGATCACACCACTGCACTTCAGCCTGGGTGATGACAGTAAGACTGTCTCAAAAAGAAAAAAAAATTTCCTACTTTCTTTTTCTTCCTTCCCCACAGCCTCACCTCTTCATTCCTTCCCTCTGTAAACACCCAACTCACTCCAGCAATACGTGCTTATCTAATTATGCTCTAAAGAAATTCCATAGGCTAATCTTGAAACAAACCAGCCACAGAGCCCCTGTGGAATCTTCCACTTAGGGGGAGTCACAAACAATTAGTCCACCATCATTAGGACAAAGTCAACATAACGCCAACCTGACCTCCGGACCAGTGATTACCTAAGATAGCCATCAGAACAAGACACAGAGACCCTGCACCCTGTACCACTCCCACATAACTCCATATCAAGTTGCCCTTTAAAAACCCTATAGTAAATTTTAAAATTTAAGATGGTACTTCAGAATGCTTTTTGGTTTGCTGGCTCTCTGATTAAACCCTGCTTTTCCTCCCACCAATCCTCACCTCTTGTGTTTGGCTTTTAAGCAGTAAGCAGCCAAATCTGGGTTCGATTATACCATGAGATCCCTGAGGTCAGCAAGCGTTTTCATCGTTTAATCTTCAGCACAAAGCAACAGTCAAAACTTACTAAATGTGGAAGTAAATGAATGAAACAAAGTACTTACTTACTTTGTTCAGTAAGATCAATCAACAATTGATCTTACTAAACAAAACTTTATATTTTTACATTCCTAAGCAGGAAGCATAATGTTTTCCTCAGATCATGAATTAAAATGGTTAAGAAATAATTATATGGGTACACACATATATATACTTGTGCTCTAAATTATTACATAATAGAAATTGAGGGGTCCTGAAAGATCACTTACTCTAACTCCCTCATTTTATAGAGAAGAAAAGTCAAGCCAGGAGAGACAAAGTAATTTGCCCAAGTTCTCAAGGGGAAGACACATGCAGTGCTTTTGTTTAGACATAGAAATATGTAAATATTTACAGCATTATTCAAAATAACCAAAAACGAGGCACAATGCAACTATTTATCAATTGGTGAGTAAATAAACTGTAATATAACCATACATTACAATACTGCTCTGGAATAAAAAGGAATGAACTACTGACACATGCAACAAGGTGAATAAACCTCAAAAACATAATGCTAAGGGAAACACACCAAACTCAAAAGACTAAATAAATATTGCATGATTTTATTTATTTAAAAAATTTCTAGAAAATGCAAAATTATATAGATACAAAACAGGATCTATAGTTGTCTGAGACTATTAATAAATACAAGAGAACTTCTTGAGAAGTATTTTAAAACTAGATTTTGATGATGGTTGCACAACTGTATCAATGTACTAAATTACTGAACTATATATTCGCATTGGGTGAACTTTATGGTCTATAAGTTTATACCCCAATAAAACTGCTAAAATACTTGTTTTGGTTCTTTATAATGCATAGCATAATGTTTGTGTTCAACAGATTTTTTTTATTTAAAGAACCACAATTGATGGGAACTCATACTAAATTTTCACTTTAAATTATAATGTCTACAGCAGTGTTTTTCAAAATATAGTCAAACATGTATCAGAATAATATTGAGGGCTAGGTAAAACTGTACTCCCACTTCTACCTCCATTCTTAGCTCCCATTCAAACCACTCCCCACACTGCTGATTCACCTTAACCAACTCTATTTTTTTCCACAGTATTTATCACCCTCTAATATATTATACAATTAACATACTTAACATGTGATTGCCCTTTTTCCAGCAGTGACTCCCAAGGCTCCAAGACAGTAAGTACTGACATATTCCTATGACCCAGAACAGTTCCTGGCACATACTGTAGGTACTCAAGCATTTGCTGAATGAGTGAAATTTAGGTTCCTGGGCCTCATTGGAGAGGCCAAATACACTGTTGGAATAGTAGGGCCCTGAGATCTACATCTTCACCAGTTCCTCCAGATAATAACACTAACACTTAAATCCACTGGCCTACAGAGTCTAGCTCTTCACACTTGGCCATAGCAACTCAAGTGGTAGCAAAAATAATCTAATGACAGGCCCTATCCAGAAACCTGTAAATAGCTAAATGCAGAGCTTACAGATTTAACATAATGGTAGATGAAGCGAGAAACAAATTCCTCAGATTTTGAATATGACTTACCATGTTTTGCCTCAACCACAGACACCCTCACAAATCTGACACAATATTCTTGGCCAGACTTTTAAATTGTATCCCCAGGGACTCTTATATAGCCACAAGTCAAACTGATATCTAAAAAGAATTGTTCTAACTGTAACTCTGTCTGCAAACTCAAAGTAACTGACACATTCTTATTATCTATGGTACCAACAATGTTGTATACAACTTGCTAAATACGCACTTGAGTATTCTAGGAAATTTACACTCTACATTTAAAAAACCATCATAGGGAGAAAACCATCATCCTTATTACTGAATGAGGTAGTTCTTTTACATGAACTCATGCACAGAGATATAAAGACACAAAAAATATGCTGGGTATAGTGGTTCATGCCTATAATCCCAGCACTTTGGAGGCTAAGATGAGAGGATCACTTGAGCTCAGGAGTTTGAAACCAGCCTGGGCAACACAGCAAAATCTCATCTCTACTAAAAATTTTAAAAATTAAATAGGCATGGTGGCATGAGTCTGTAGTTCTAGCTACTCAGGAGGCTGAGGCAGGAGGATTGCTTTAGGCTGGGAGATCAAAAAGAAGATCAAAGTACTTGAAGAGACCCAAAAAAATATATACATAATTTGTATTTATAGCCTACCTTTCAGACATGTTTTTCATTTTTCTTGTTTATCTTTTCAGGATTTCTTTTTTTTTTTTTTTGGAAACAATGTCTTACTCTGTCACCCAGGCTAGAGTGCAGTGGCGCAATCTCAGCTCACAGCAATCTCCACCTCCCAGGTTAAAGCAATTCTCCTGCCTCAGCCTCCCGAGTATCTGGGATTACAGGCATGCACCACCATGCCTGGCTAATTTTTTAGTAGAGATGGGGTTTCACCATACTGGCCAGGCTGGTCTCGAATTCCTGACCTTGTGATCCACCCACCTCAGCCTCCCAAAGTGCTGGGATTACAGGTGTGAGTCACCGCACCCAGCCTTCAGGATTCTTACAGTATAGTCAGTGACTCTACTTTTTGCTCTAAAGTCATAAGGGTTTACCAAACTGCTATGTCTATAGATTTTCCATGACATAAGAGCCATCCAAGAACATTTTGGTAGAAAAAGAAATTTAAAAAAACAATAAGGTGATTTTTTTCCTGTCTGCAAGAAGCTTACCTTTATTCCATTATATTTATCCATCCAATCTTACGTTTTGCTGATTTTAGCACTCCCTATATATAAATGTTTTCATTTCATTATGATAACCAAGATGAAGGAAATGGAATATTGTACAAGTGAACTATCTGAGAAAGAAGCAGAACAGACATGCCTTAACTTCAGGGAGTTGAAATGTGGGGAACATGCCTTTTCAGGCACTGTCAAAATTCAGATTTCTTTATTTTGTGCCAATCACTTGAACCACTTACAGTATTTCATGAGCAGTCATGGATCATCCCGCAGTTTAAGAATGGCATCTTTCAACATTCTGAGAGCTAAATTTAAGATGAAATACAGCTTAGATGCCTCCAATGCTAACCAAATATTTTAGGAGTTCATGAATTCACTTATTTGCCCTATATTTTCTGAGCACTAAGCTAGATGCCTGGGGCACAAGATGATTGTAAACAAGCAAGAAATAGAAGCATGAAAAATAATTGTCATACTGTTTAATATATACGATAATGGAGTCTTATATGAAGCTTATCAGTGGTAAAAAGGAAGAGTAAAAAAAAAAAAAGGAAAAAGAAAAAACAACATTGAAGAAGGTGACCCCCGCAAAAACTTCCACTTGACTCTGAGTCCAGAACACCATCATCTCTCTTAAGTTACTACGACGGCCTTCTTTAACAATATTCCTTACTTGCAATCTTGCTGGAGCCATTACCTCTCCCCCAATGCATTCTCCAGAAAACACCCATTATTGTATTTCTACAACATTTATCTGATCCAGTCACCCCATATTTTAAAATCTTCAGTGGTTTACCATCAACTTAATAGGACAAAAGCCAAACTTTCTCACGTTATGCGATCCTGAAGGCTGGATGCAGTGACTTACCTCCATCAAATATACATTTCCCTTTTCTACAAATCCAATTTACCTCCAAAGTCCAGATGATGACCTCCCTAGCACTGCAGCCCACATTGACCTTTTCCTTCTCTGAATTCCTACAGCATTTATTGGCTTTATGACTTATTCTGTGCAAAATCCTATTTTGCCATACATTGCCCTTTCCTATTTCTGGAATGTATTTGTTTTCCCATATAAATTGTAAGCTCTTGAATCTCAAAACCATTCCTTGTACTTCTGCTAGAAAGACCATAAACTCCACAAATACTTGTTGAATACACAATAACTACTATAACAATTATTCATTAATGGATTTATCAGGGAACCACAGCTCAAAAATGGTAACTAAAGGTAATCATCCTTCTCTCGGGTAAACATTAAGAAAGTATATTTATTATATTCTTAATTCTTTCACATAATAAAATGTTCCCTGACAGCCAGTTTAGCAGTTTTGCAGCTAGGGACCTCAGTTTTAAAAATATTTTTCATCATCCACTTTATTTTTCTTCCTTCCCTTCCTTCCTACCCCTGTGTTTCTTCCCTCTCTAGATACTGTCCCAAGAAACTTCAGAGGCTAATCTCAAAACAAGCACGGAGCCCCTGGGGAATCTTCCTGCTTAGGGGCAGTCAGGAACAATTAGTCCACCATCATAGGGCTGAAGTGAAAACAATGCCAACCTAACCTCCAGACAGGGGATCACCCAAGATAGCCATCAGAACAAGGCACACAGTTCCTGCACCCTGCACCACTCCTGCCTATCTCCCATAACAAGCTTCCCTTTAAAATCTCTTAAAATTTCAAATTTAAGATGGTCCTTTAGAATGCTAGTTTGCCATCTTCTCAGCTTACTAGTTCTCTGATTAAACCTGCTTTTCCTCTCAGCAAACCCTGCCTCTAATGTCTGGCTTTTGAGAGGCAAGCCACCAAACCTGGTCCAATTACACTTTCATAAGCTTTTCAGGCAAAATCCTTATGCCTATGCTGTTTTTTATAAAGAGTCCCACTACTTTAATTGTATCTCTAAGAAAATCATTTAGCTCCCCCATTCATTCAACAAATATTTATTGAACAAATACTATGTGTCAAGCACTACGGAAAGAGCCCTGAATAAAACAGATAAAGTGCCAATCCTCAAAGAGCTTAGAGTCTAATAGGTCAGTACATAGTATGTCTAATGGTGATAAGAGTGATGAAAAAACTAAAGCAAAAAAGGAATTAGAGGGTCAGGGTTGAGGGCACAATTATGTTGCTCTTTTATATATGGTGGTCAGTTAAGGTCTCACTGCCATGAGATGATATTTCACGTAACACTTGGGCAAAGGCTTGAAGAAAGAGAGGGAGCCATGCTGATATCTGGAGTAAGAGGGTTACAGAAAGAGAGCGAACCACAACTGCAAAGGTCCTATAATGTGAATTTGGTTTTGAAAATATGTAATTCTGCTATAGAAGAATAGGTATACAGTTTACAAGACTTAGGTAACACTTTTAAGATGTGTTACCATAGAGAAGTAGTCAGTAAATAAGTAGCTTGTGAGTCAGGCAGAATTAATAAGATGCATTGGGTATAAAGGTAAATTCAGTCAGCCCTCTGTATCCCTAGGTTCCACATCTTTGGATTCAACCAACCAAGGATAAAAAAATACTCAAAAAATTAAAAATAATACAATAACAAAAACAAAAAAAGACAAATTTTTATTTTATTTTATTTTATTTTTGAGACAGAGTCTTGCTCTGTCACCCAGGCTGGAGTGCAGTGGTGTGATCAAGACTCACTGCAACCTCTGCCTCCCAGGTTCAAGCAATTCTCCTGTCTCAGCCTCCTGAGTAGCTGGGATAACAGGCGAGCACCACCACACCTGGCTAAGTTTCGTATTTTTAGTAGAGTCGGGGTTTCCCTATTTTGGTCAGGCTAGTCTTGAACTCCTGACCTTGTGATCTGCCCTCCTCAGCCTCCCAAAGTAATGGGATTACAGGCATGAGCCACCGTGCCTGGCCCAAATTTTTAAAATACAGTATAATGTCAGAGCAGTGGCTCATGTCTATATTTCCCACACTTTGGGAGGATGCGGCAGGAGGATCACCTGAGCGCAGGGGTTCAAGACCAGTCTAAGCAACACAGAAACCCCATCTCTACAAAAAAAATACAAGGTGGGCATGGTGGCATGCACCTGCAGTCCCAGCTACTCTGGAGGCTGAGGCTGGGGCACCACTTAAGCCAGCAGGATGAGGCTACAGTGAGGCAAGATTACAGCAAGTTTCCAGCAAAAGAAAATGTAGTATAACAATTTATTCACATAGCATTTATATTGTATTATGTATTATAAGTAACCTAGAGATGATTTAAAGTATATGTGGGGATGTGAGTATATATGCAAATATTATGCCATTTTATGTAAGGGATTTGAGCATCCACAGATTTTGGTACCCACAGGGGGCAAGGAGCTGGGGCTGGAACCAATCCCTTAGGGATACCTTGGGACATTTGTAGTTAATAAGTCTAGTATCTATCCCTAAATAGAGACGGAACGGAAGAACCAAGAGAAAGCTACATTGATGAGGCACTAAACATGTAAAAAGCACCTAATATTCATGAAGTTGTAAATATAATGAGGCATCTGATGCATTTAACATTCATAATACATAACATGAGATATACGAGGCACTCTATATGCATGAGGTCTTAATTTGGTTATCCCACATCTTCTCTTCCCAGGTAATAAGTAAAACCCAACACTGCTCAGTAGGCTAATTGGCAAGCTACAGCTGAGGCCAGGCATACTTGTCCATGGGTCTCTCTGATGGAGCCCTACGCATCTTCCATCTGATTGGGCCTCTCACTCACCTCAATTCTGATCCTCTCTGCTGATAACTGGCCCTGCTGAAAAGATGGATTTCACATTTCTGACAACCAGAGCCAGAAAGCATTTATTTACTAAAAGTTGAATTTATTTTACATCTTACTGAAACTAAAGGGAAAGAAGGGAGATAAACTGCCATCACTTATGACTTATATATTTATTCCATTTACCACTTGAACCTCATGTGTATAACATTGACACAAAACTCTTTGCTAGTGAGTGAAAGCACTAATACGGAAACAAAGCAGAGAGAATGCTACAAAAAAATTATTCCGGGTTTTAGTGAAAATCCCTAGTCCCAACGCTATAAAGATATTTTCCACTGTTTACAACTTTTGTTTTACTTATGGCTGAAAGTTATTAATGCTCAGCTTCTACTTTAGGTGATGAGAAGAGTTGAGAGTCCAAGATCTTTTAAATACCAGAAGGGGAGAGTCTTTTTTTTCCCTTAAACTTTTATTTTATGTTCCAGGGTACAAGTGCAAGATGTGCTGGTTTGTTACAAGGTAAACGTGCCATGGTGGTTTGCTACACAGATCAACCCATTACCTAGGTATTAAGCCCAGCATCCATTAGCTATTCTTCCTGATGCTCTCCCTCAACCCCCAGTGGGCCCCAGTGTGTGTTGTTCCCCTCCGTGTGTCCATTTGTTCACATCATTCACCTCTCACTTATGAGTGAGAATATACAGTGTTTGGTTTTCTGTTCCTTCATTACCTTGCTGAAGATAACAGCTTCCAGCTTAATGATAGTCTGGATAAAGAAAATGTGGTACATATACACCACAGAATACTATTCAGCCATAAAAAGAAAGAAAAAGGTCTTTAACTGCTGCTACTTTCTTGCTAACTCCAGCAATGTACTGATAGTGTCAAGAACTATCACTAGGTCCAGAAATAGAGAAAGGTTGATTTAGGCTGAGGTTCTAGTGACTATCTTGTTTTTAACCAAAACAAAAGAGAAACATGTACTGCCAGGATGTATAGTTCTGATAGTGCATCAGAAATCAGGATGAAAAATGTAAAGCAGAAAATGACCAATTATACCAAAGGAGAAAACCATCTTCTGCTGAGGTTTTACAAAGGTTCCTGGAGACAGGTGACTTTTATACAATTATACTCACGGAAGCCAAACTAGAAGATTAATTTAATCCAAGAGAATATATACGGATTGAGCATCCACTCACTGAAAACCCCCATGCTTGACACTTGTAAGACACAAAAGTAAATAAGCTAAGAGTTTACCCTCACAAACTGCATTTAAAAGAATACAGACATGTTCCTTTAAAAATGCAAGATAAAATAAGTACCACAAAAGAGAATCATAAGTGCTCTAGGAACCAAAAAGAAGTACTGTCAATAGGAAATGAGGTAAAGGCCAGACAGTATATAATAAGCAAAGAAAAACAGAAAATTCATAAGGAATACTAACAGTAGAAACATACAGTTTTCAAAAGAGCTAAAAGATTGGAGAAGGATACAGAAAACAGAACTTGTTTCCTGGTCAAAAGCAACAAAAATAATGAATGGAGAAATGGAGCAGTAAGGAAACAAAATTCTCAAAGTAAGTTCTTTACCTAAATGCCTCATCTTTTAAAAAGGCAATATTTGGGGGAAAAAATTCTAAGCTGAAAAATGCTTTAGATGAAATTTTAGTGTGCCAAATATTAAAGGGTGTTCACAATAAAATGTTATCAACAACAGTAAAGGCCAAGTTCCCATGATTCTGCAGATACGTACTGAGGCAAAATCACAATGTGACCAGAAAGAACTTGAAAGTGCATGGGAGGAATGCTTGGCTAAGCACCAAAAACTGAATCAAAACCAGTGCCCAGAACATCTATTGAAGGCATGTCTTCATGAGAAGTGTTTAGTGTTGCTGCCTCTTAAATTCTTCTCCAATCTTTTCAAGAAAAAGTATTTTGCTAGACATTTGCCTTTTAGAAATGAGATTTGAGGATTGGTAATGAATGCACTTAACAAGATATGTAATATTTTTTAAAGAGGAGAACTGTAGAAATACATGAAAACCACAGCTTATCCAAAACTTCATTTGAACCATTGATTCACTATAATTCCTTATCAAACTAGTTACAAGTTGCAAACATGTGGAGAAATAGACTAAATACACAGCATACATGCATTCTTCCTACTCTTACCAGGCAGGAAAATTAAATATATTGACAAAACAAAAATGAAATCAAGCAAAACTGTGGCCTATCAAAACACTGGGTAGGACATTCTGGGTAATTGGCAAAAGATAATCTGGCTCTAAGATAAAAGGGTGATTGTACCTCTTTGGAGATTTTATACAATTAGAAAGTGACACCAAAAAATTTATTTTATATTACACAAAAGGATATCTTCTAAACATATAGCAGAACAGTAAAAATCTTTCTAAGCCACCACAACAACTTGGGTAGAGCAGGAGTTGGTCAATGTCTTTCTAGAAAGAAAGGCAAGGAGAAAACCACAATAGTAGTTTAAAAGTTTGTTAGGTTTAGAAACATTTTTTTAAGATGTCCTCTAACATGTTCTAAAGTATTTCTACAATAAATAGTATACTAGTCTTGGTGGCTCATGCCTATAATTCCAACTATTCAGGAAGCTAAGGTGGGAGGATTGCTTGAGGCCAGGAGTACAAGACCAGCCTAGGCAACATAGCAAGATCCGTGTCTTGTACATACCTATACTCATCTATAAATAATTTTTAAATAATAAAATAAGAGGAGCCCCTTTCTCCTCTACTTAGAATTTAATTTTACCCAGTAACATACATTATATCAAATTTGTCTCACCTGCAGCCTGTAGGCCACATCCGGCCCAGGATGACTTTGAATGTGGCCCAACACAAACTCATAAACTTTCTTAAAACATTATCAGGTTTTCTTGGCAATTTTTTTTCTTTAACTTATCAACTATTATTAGTGTTAGTGTATTTGATGTGTGGCCCAAGACAATTCTTCTTCTTCCAATGGACCCAGAGAAGCCAAAAGACTGAACACTCTTGCATTATATTTACTGAAAAAAAAAAAACCTATATATAACTAAAAACTGTAAAATACATCATAACACATTGCAAGAGAAGAAATTACTACCATCATATGATTGTTGTGCTGCTTCATGAAGCAGTATTTGGCATCTGCTTGTGAGAACTGGCACTACATGAACTCATGATTCAAGAATGTGTGTCATCCCCACCTAAAAGTCAAGAGCCCCAGTAATAAACCTTTCCCATTTTCAGACAAAAATACACATCAAAAACCTTTAAACACCCCTTGACAGAAAAAACCTAAAAGTCATTCATTTACCCATTCGATCATTCATCAAACAATGAATACCTGGGTGCTCTATGCAAAACAGTAGACTAGGCAATGAGAATACCAAGATATATAATACACAGTACATGCCCTTATGAAACTCACAGTCTACAGTTTGGAAGACAAAGCACGTTCACTCTCTAAAAATACCAAAATCTAATCAGCATACTAAGTTTTTAATCAGAAAAAATTTGACCATTTCTGATGATACATATGTATTACATGTAAGTGTTATATATATACACATACATATTTAAACATACATACATGCTTTTTTAACTCTTCACTTTTACATAACTTATATTGTTTTACATGGAAAAAGCACAGGCCTGGAAGTCAAGACTTACCTTCTAGTGTATCTCAGCTGTTTATTAGCTACGTGACCTAGGGCAGGTTACTTAACTTTCATTAGCCTGTTTCCCAGTTTATGAAATGAAAGTAATAATACCTGTTTTACCTACCTTACAGGCTTTTTATGAAGATAAAATGGCAATAGATGTAATAGTGACTATTAAACTGCAGAACTCTACACAAATATATGTTATTACAATCCAAAACATGAGAACTCATTATTTTAACTTTCAAGCTACTAAAATTGCTAGAACACTTTCATGTAAGTTTTTAAGTAAAATACTTTCAGCTTAGTAGCAGTCTTACTTCTTTTAAGACTATGTTTAAGACAATGAAAATTAAGTTAATGTTGAAATTAATGTTGAGTTAATATGAATTAAAACTGATTAATATTAAAGAACTGCTACCTGTCAAAAGTTTCTCAAAGGACCAAATGCATCTTAATCACCTGGACTGATTAATCACATAGACTGGTAATTCTGAATTTTAGTGGGTTTAGGAATCCACATATTTATCAAGCACCCAGGAGATTCTTTTTTATTTTTATTCATTCATTTTATAGACAGAGTCTAACTATGTTGCCCAGGCTAGAGTGCAGTGGCTATCCACAGGCACAATCACGGTACTCTACTACCTCCAAGTGTACTACCACCTCCCAGACTCAAGTGATGGTCCTGACTCAGCCTTTCAAGTAGGTAAGGTAAGAGGGATGTGTCGCCATGTCTAGGTCTAGGAGATTCTTAGACACACTAAAATGTAAGAGCCACTGACATATGGTGAAAGACTACCTCTTCCAACTGATCTTAATAACGAATAAGATGATAAAATAAAGCTGACTTGATTAGAAATAAAAATAATGTGGAATAATTACTGTATTTTCCAGGTCCTCTAAAACTATTTTTTAATAAAAAAGGAAAACATATTTGGGGTATTCATTTAACTACTGTAAATAGTGCTTAAGATAATCTGAGTTGTTATTCTTTTTCATAACTAAAAAACACATCCACAAGCCATTGAGAAATATACAGTAATAATTGGGGACATTAAATATAAAAATCCTCCTTTCCCTTGAGATAACACTGTTTAACACAAATGCCATCTACTTGCAATGTAATACTACCATCATGTTTCATTATATACATAGCAATGTAAAAATACATAATAAATCATAATCAATGCAAATATGCTTTCTACAACTTAATAGTAAATGAGACTTCTAACACGTTCCAAAACAGAATTTTATATAAATACTATATCAAGAAAATAATGGAATTTTAAGAGTTCTTTGTCTTGACAAATTAAATATAAAATTAGTGATACCTTCATACTATTTCAGCAGTATCAACACTATTTCAAATTGTATACGTTCCTTGCTAAACTAATGCAAATTTCAAATGTACAATGTTAAACAAATTCTGTGTATGGAAAGTAAATTTTCCTAAGGCTTTTCTTTTTCTCACACTAAAAAATACATAGTAGATAGCCATTAAAGTGTACAATGGAGAATTTAAAGCTATTCATGTGGTAAAAACATATTTGAAGACCAGATGGTATGGCTCAGGCTTGTAATCCCAGCACTTTGGGAGGCCAAGGCCAGCGGATCATCTGAGGTCAGGAGTTCAAGAGTAGCCTGGCCAACGTGGTGAAACCTGTCTGTACTAAAAATACAAAAATTAGAAATTAGCCAGGCATAGTGATGGGAGCCTGTAATCTCAGCTACTGGGAAGGCTGAGGCAGGGGTATTGCTTGGACTCAGGAGGCAGAAGTTGTAGAGAGCCAAGATTGCGCCATTACACTCCAGCCTGGGTGACGAGAGAGAAACTCCATTTCAAAATAATACATATATATATGTACACACACATATATACACACACACATACACACATATATATACATATATGAGAATTTTTAAAATTTTAATATTAAAAATGCTATTTTTAAAGTAAGAGATTAACTAGAAAAACATATGCAATTTATTTTTCAAAAATGTATTTTTGCCAAAATAATTGCAACATTTAAAAAATGTCTTTGTAAGAAAGATATTTTTTATGTAAAACAAATTTAGGGTCTTTTGTAAAATTGTTGCCATCTTACAGTAAAACTACAGTGGAGAAAATATTTAACTAGTAACAGTCAAATAAAGCACTGTTAAAAGCTTCATATAGTTCTTTAAACACTCCTTACATTAACATTTAAGAAACAAAAACCTACACACACTTTTCCTTGCAGCTGCTTTATAAAAGCGTATATGAAGTTCCAAAACAAACTACTAAAAAAAGCCCTACATTATTGTTGCAAGTTTCTTACTAACAGACATTTCTCTGTTTGAAACAGAAGACTGCCTGTTTGCTGAAATGACTAAAAACACGAAGTTGGTCATTCTTAACCAGCCTATAAGAAAAAAATACGCAATAAGAAAAATAATAAAGTCACTCAGTAGTAGACAAAATAGTAACAGGACAGTTACAAACCCATCATTATATGTGTGACTAACATTTTATTTTGTGTAGAAGAAAATTTCCCCTTTAGCTCATACGTAAAGCATGTCTTTGCATATTTCCTTCCTTACCACCCTTCATGTTCAAGTCAAAGAAAGCTTAAAACATTCATAACATATCTGTAAATTTCAACCGAAATTTGAAGTAACAGAACAGAATCTGTAAAAAAAAAAAAAAAAAAAAAAAAAAAAAAAAAAAAAAAAAAAAAAAAAAAAAAAAAAAAAATTAAAAATAATAACCCCAATTTGCCCCAACAAAAAAAAAAAAAA